>JAAGKR010002293.1:62500-75353 GCA_011419295.1 Clarias macrocephalus | reverse complement strand
AAACCCCCCCCCCCCCCCCCCCCAACATAGCAACTGTAGGATTTATAGCATGGTGTTTTCTAGGCCACCGCTCCTGTCAGCATTCCTACAGTGTCCTCTGAGCCGTTGCACAGCCACAGCACCATCAGTGTCTCCTGGCAGTCACCTTCTGTTATCTTTAAAAGCCAACCAGTAAGAAAGCATTTTTTTTCTCTTTCTTTTAAAATATTCAATCTCAATTTTGAAGGTATCAGAGTAATATGAATTGAGTTTCATGCTGCATCTCTGCAAGCAAATCTGAAGTGTATAGATTGTTTAAGACACATTATGAATAAACAGTGATGTTAAATTTCCTTCCAGAATATGATAAAAAGTGACAGTGTTTACTGTTGACTCAGTAGTCTCTTTGCCTTAGCCTAGGTTAGTTTAGTGCAAATGTATTTTGAAACCATGCCTGGTAAGATTTTGAGCTCATTTTATTTCACTCGTCCTGTTTTCTGTCGCACATGTTTTTGTTCACATGTCATAAATGTTGCAAACTGGGTAGAGTTATATATAGAGCTATAACCCTAATAAGGATCACCACCATAAAAATACATTCTTACCTACTCCTCATCCAAAGATAAATAAGTAAAAAAAAAAAGAAAAAAAGTAATCTTTATTCTTATCTTATCTAATTTTTATATTTTGACGTGATTTATTTTTCTGAAATAATATGAGTCAAAGCTGCACAGTCTAATCTGTTGCTTTATACCTGCTATATGAAAACAATATTTAGAATTAGGCATTAAAATAATGTTTTATTATACAAAATAATCTTTTATTGTTTTATTAATACACAAAAAACCTAAAAAACTGGACTTGCTCACAGTTGGGTCTTGTTTGTTTTATTTTATTAGGGTTCAGTAACGCATGTTGGCATTTTGAGCACTGGGGAGAAGAGACAGCCGATCACACATGCTGTCAGCAAGACAAACACCACCACCACATCTACACCTAAACCCAGCACTGGAACCAGGTACAATGAGGCAATGTGAGAGTGTGTGTGTGTGCGAGAGTGTGTGTGCGCGCGAGAGTGTGCGTTGTGGCGAATTAAAATATGAATAAAAATATTCACAAATTTTTGGTTGTTAATTTATTGATGTCATTAATTCTTGTTCTAATTCTTATTTTCCCAGAAAACCCCGGGGAGAAGCAAAAAAGTGTCGCAAAGTATATGGAATGGAGAAGAAAGATCTGTGGTGCACGGCCTGCCGCTGGAAGAAAGCCTGCCAGCGCTTTACTGACTGATTTTACTCTTTCTCTTACAAACATAGCAGGCTCTTCTAACATCAGTGTCTGAATCACTGACTTATTGTTGACCCCCTCTTGTGCACCATAAAGGACACCTTGAGGATTCTCACAATAGGGTAAGGGGCTTTTATAGCATCTGAGCTGTTTTGTGTCCCCCCATACCACAGCGAAACGTGGAACACATTTCACTTTTGTGAAACATTGGGAAAAAGATGGAAGTTTGAAAAAATACAATATGCATTAGCTTTTGCAGCACTACTCTAAAGCAAGATTTTTTTTTTCTTCATTTTTAGTCAAGAAAAAAATTTCTGAAAAAAATAATAAGCTAATGCAGCTTTTACACACACACACACTTATATTAAATGATAGACTTTATACAATCCATTTTAATACTGAGTTGTTTAAGCAGGGCGAAACTTCATACCTTTTGTTTAAACTTTGAAAAAGCTTTGACTTTGACAGTTTAATTTCTTTAACCAAAGGTGAAGAATATGTTTCTGTCCAGGGGTTCTGCTTTCTGTGAAATTTTGGCTTTATTTAAATTTCAGTTTGTATTTTTGCCTTACCCAAACAGATAATACCATTCTCCTGAATCTTGAGATCATCACAGTCACAATAAGGGAGCAATAACGCTCATAAGTTTTATGTAGCTTTAACCAATAAAAGAAAGGTTCTTTTAGGATTTGACTATTGCTATAGAAAAATCAGTACACCTGTACACCATCTCTATGTGGATATGATGCACCTTATCAGAATTCTTTCATATGTTTTTTATTGTGAGAAAATGTAAATTAGCCTTCATAAAAGTCTGCTTCATTTTCTGATCAATTTTACACCAGATATTTTATTCTTGTCAAACAGAGTAAAAATAGATCTCTCAATTATTTTTGATAAACTGGTAATTTTGTAGTGAACTACAGTGTTAATTTAAAGGCGAGGATGTTATCAGGTACAGCTCACTGTAGAATGTGATTTGTAGATAATGTATATATAAACATAGCTGTACTCCACTGTGATCTTATAAATTGGTTATGAGCAAGCCTGTCCATTTTACTCACTGACCAAACAGGACTCTCAATAGTGACTGGCCACTATATAGTCCAAAACTAAACATGAGACTAGAGTCTCAGCCTAAAAGTGTATTTCGAGATTTTTGCATGTAAAAATTGCCACAGATTTAAAGGTGATGGAGCTTTTCTTGGCAAATACTGTTTGATACCTCTTTGAATGTAGACATTGCCATATATTCCATCATGCTAGCTCTTCTCACACTCTTTTCCTGCCAGTCAGACCAGCACTGCTGCAAATGATGACTGTTTACTTGTGCATGCATACACACACACACACACACACACACACACACACACACACACACACACACACACACACACACACACACAAGAGGGGTGTCATCTTCCCCAGCTCTGAACTCTCCTCATGATTTCACTTATTGTAGCTCTGAGTGATATCCATAAATTGTTTAGGTAAACTCTCTTAATGATATTAAATAATAATATCACTGTTGTTTACCTTTTTTTGCCTGTCGGACATCATGCACAAGCTCAGTAAATAGCAGCGTGATAGCGTGATCTTGTTTTTGTTTGTGGATAAGAATGGAGTGGTTCCCTCTGGTGGTTGTTACTTTCACTAAGTGCCAATGAGAAGAACAAAGAGTTTTTATTTTTGTTTGTTTTTTTACTAAAAGAGCTAAAAGAATTGCACTAACTCGTACTGCACACAAACATTATTTTTATGTGGCATTTTATATGGATAATTTGAAGTTAAAAAAAGAAAACCTTTTGGTTATACAACTTTTTGAACAGTAGGTTCAGGGATGGAGGCTACATACAGGCTCCACAACAATAAGCTTAACAATAAACTTTCTGGGCGGTACCTACATCATACTCTTATTGTTATTGGATTAACATGCGTTTCCTGTTGTTCTAAGAACCTGTACGTGGAGTGTCACTGCTTTTATTTATAAATATACATACAATACTGGATGTATTTCTAAATAAAATAACATGACATTAGGCAATTAAATAAAACAGCCACCTGTTTATATAAACAAGTTGTTATTTAATTACCTAATGACAGACGTATGCATGGATAAACAAAGTGGTGGCCAAAAGTATTGAGACAAAAGTGAAATTTAGTGTTTTAATGACTTAATTTCTCAAATAATGACCATTAAGTTCAAATAATGACCATCGAAATAAGAATAATTTAATATAAAATATTTTTATAGGCATAGAGTGGTGTCACTTGCTCAATCCATGCCTTCTATGAATGATTCCTGAAGATCATGTAGAGAAATGTCTTGATACACATTTGTTCCATCCTTTAACTAAATTTAAATTCTAATTTAGATTTAAACTAAATTCTCTAATTAAACTAAATTCTAAATAGCACAACTCGTAAGCCAAATAGGCCAAAACTAGTTAGGGATATCCCCCATTTTGTGGACAGGGAGAGCTATATTGCATGGCATATGTTCTCTTAATAATTTTGGCCAATAAAGGTTTTTTGTTTTGTTTTGTTTTTTGTAATTTTATTCAAAACATGAAACTCTTATATATTCTAAATTTATTATATGTACACTGAAATATTTCAAGCCATACAGCTCATGAAAATAAAAAAATCTAGTCTCTCAAAATATTTCATTTTGAGGTTGAAAAAATTTCTGTTCATACAGTACAAACACCGTGTATCTCTCGTTCTAGTTCAATGCACACAACAACAATCATGGGGAAGACTGCTGACTTGACAGCGGTGACCGGGAGTAGAGTGAGCCTGGAGTCAGTGCATCAATAGTTTACACAGTCAGTCCACGTCATCTGAGGGTGTTGGGCCTCTGTGTTTTAACAAGTATATTCAATTCAATTTTATTTGTATAGTGCTTTTAACAATTGTCACAGCAATTGGCAAAACAGCCAAGTATAAAACAAACGAGTATAAAGTCAACGCTGTGTCTACCAGGAGATTTTGGCATGTTTCATGCAACCATTTGCTGACACGCTTTATGGAGATGCATATTTACTCTCGCAGCAGGACATAGCACCTGCCCACAGTGCCAAAACAACTCCTAACTGGTTTGTTGGCCATGATATTACTGTGCATGACTGGCCAGCCAACACACTTGACGTACAGGATCCATATAGGATCTATGGCATATTCTCATGTGAAGTCATGGGAAGACGAGAAACACCGACCATCAATACGGATGGACTGAAAGCTCCTATTAAACCTGGTCTTTAATAAAGCCTCAACAGTGCCATAGGCTGACCAATTCCATGGCATGCCACATTGATGCAGTCATTTTTGCCAAAGGAGCCCCAACCAAGTATTAGTATAGTAATGTGTGCATAAATTAACATATTTTTAAGAATCAACTTTATTACATTTCTGTATTGTAAATCCTTTGACATTTTCAGGAGCTGTAAGCCATAATCATCAAAACTAAAACAAAAAGGGCTTGAACTATTTCACTTGATTATGTTTCACTTTTCAAGTTAAATGAAAAGTAAAAAACATTTCCATCATATGAAAAGTTTTGAGATGCAATATACATACACATGTACATATACACACAGAAATACATGCATATAAGGTGTCAAAAATATCAACTTTTTAGCAAAATGAAACTTTATTTACAAAGCATCTTCTGTATGATTCTTTGGTCCTTTTTCAACTTGGTATGAAAATGTGTTGAAGTCCTGTTGCAAAAGAGGTCATTTGAATTATCTATGGGAGCTCTGGTTACTCCCTAAATTGAAAAAAAAATTTATACTATCACAATCGCAGAACATGTGACATGGCTGTTTCTTGTTACCAAGGTGTGCCTTGTTAGATTGATGGTTTAAACAAGAAGACTTCATTTATTGTTACTAAGGCACCAGGCAGCGGCCTACTGAACAAAAGCAAGAAAAAAGGGAAATCCTTTCAGAGCACCAGTGTAGGCATTAGGCCTACCAAATACAACAATTTAGATTGTCCTGGAAATGAAAAAGATGCTGATGTTTGAAACATCAACAAGACGGCTAAAGGAAGCAACAGCATCTGATAACAGAAACATTGTGATCACTGTGAAGAAAAAGCCCAAAACAACAGACATCACTACCAACCTCATTTTTTCTATCACAGGGCGGGGATGAGAGTCTCACAGTCCCCAGTTTAAAGAAGACTTTGAAAGCAGAAATATAGAGGCCATACAAAATAAAATCAATCAGCAGTAAGTATCAGAAGGCTACAAAAGTCCTGAAACGAATAACTCCTAACAGTGAGGGAGGGGTAAGGATCTGATGACAATCCACAAGCTCATTAGTTGATGGTAGAACATGGTAGAGTTAGTTTGATGGTTTGCGATGAGTGCTTCTTCTAACTCATAAATTTTTTAAGGTTTTAGCTTTTTTCGATTACATTACCAGAACAATCACAATTGAACATTAATTTTCCCTTAACTCTAAAATATAATTCGTTGTTTATCAGTTAACTGGTGGCAGGATGACAGGATCATGGGCAGACATTTATGGCTTATTTATGCCTCTGGGAACCAAGGCTAGACTTTCTGGCCCGATACCACAGAAAAACGAATGCAGTACAACTCGCCAAAAAAAAAGATAATGCACGCCATGACAGACAAGCACCAGAGAACCCTGCGCACAACAGTCCACCATGCACGAAGCCCAGTAGGTAAAGAGCCCAAGGCCGCCAACCCAGCCTCCAAACTCCCCAGATCCCCAGAAGTACACACCGGATGTGAATTACCCCACAACCAACAACACCTAAAGGATCTACTGCCATTGTCCTGGTGCAAGGGGTAGTAGGGGATTATATAGAGAAATAAAGGCAGTTTTACATTCAGAACTGTTCCGTTATTCTGCACAATCAAAGTCCTGGTTTGATTTCACCCCTTGGGTGTGCGTGTGTTTGCGGCTTTGCCAGGGAAATAAGGGTGCGGTGACACTTCAAATGCAGGTAGTGTTGTTAAGTTTCAGTGACGTTTGAAACCTGAAAATGCTGTTGTCCACATTTATTTTATATTTTGGCTAATTTGCCAGGCTTTTTTCAAAATTTATATATTGGAAGCTTACAGTTTTAAGAAAAAAAAAAATTTGTACCGAAGACCTATTGAAGATACAATGTAATTCAACACTTTTGTTGGGTTCAAGTGGAAAAGCAACAATGAATGTAAAATCTTCAAATGCAGACACCTATAAACACCTGTCACTGTTGATAAAGCTGCATTGGCATCCCAGCAGCCATATCGGTATGTTTTCAGTGAAAAGCTTTATATGACATGAATTACAGTGCTGTTTGGTGGCAAGAGAACTAGTCTCATTTTGTTGTAAGTAGATTTTAAATCTCACAAAATGCAGCTTCAACTTTCCAACGCTTTTTCTACAGCCTTGCATTATGCACATGCTTTATCCTTTATTCTAGCATGCCAATATTCACAACTTCCAGTGTTTTGCTTCAGTTTTTTTCCCCTGTTGAAAAAAAAAAAGCTTATGTTTCTACACATTTTCTCTCTCCAAATAGTGTTTTTTGGTTTGATTTTATTTTATTTTTACATAGATTAAGTCAGTGTGTATAATTGTGTATTATTGTCAGGCAGGAATTACTTAAATGAATGAGTTTATTTTTCTGCATTTTAAGTTGGTCCTGTCCTGCACATTCCGACAGACTGCTTATTTGTGTTTTTGTCCATCTCTCTACTCATGGTGTCACTGTCTGTCTGTCTGTCTGTCTGTCTGTCAGGCCTTACCCAGGAAATTAAGCTAAACACCCAATAAATGTGCAGTTTCACTTTGCATTTTTAAAAACATTTTTAGGTATATCTATAAAAATAAAAAAAAAGCAAATGGAATGTAATAAAGCAAACAGCTTTCAATGATATAAAAATGTGTAATCATCTTAAATGATTTTTATCATCTTAAATGAGTTTTACTGAGCACAGTGTTTGTGTCTTTTGCTTTTGTTCTTTATTTTACGTTTCATTTGTCATGACCCAGTTGGCCTTTGCAGAAACAACTGCTCCTTGATGTTTTCATTGGTCTGTTTGGGTTAATATTTCTTTGCATTTTTCTTTATGGTCTCACTTTATTGGAAACATTTTTGTGACATGTTTGAAGTTCACTGTTGTGAGCAGAGCCTGAAAGACATGATTGTGTGGATGGATATGTAGCTTATGTTTGACATGCTCAATGAGGAAAATATGATGTACATGGATGTAATGTAATTAAATCTAGATTTCAGAAAGAACAGCCTTTGTGTATTTTTGTTGAGTGAATTTATCCTTTTTTAAATTATGTAGATTTGTATTGTTGGGAATTAGGGGGGAAAAAACTATTATTTGGCTTAAGTAACAAAACATCTATTGTAAAAAGACATTCTGATTAAACTATTACAAATGTGTCATGTAATTCAGTTCAATTTTATTTGTATAGCGCTTTCAACAATTATCATTGTCGCAAAGCAGCTTTACACAGTCAAAAGAAAATTGTGGAAGTTTAGATTAGATAGATTAGATTAGATTCAACTTTATTGAAAGTTTATTGAAGTTTATTGAAGTTTGTATGAAATGTGAATGTTTATGAATCAGAATAATCAGATTGTCCCTTATGAGCAAGCTGAGGGCTGGTGGCAAGGAAAAACGCCCTCAGATGGCAGTAGGAAGCGACCTTGAGAGGAACCAGACTCAACAGGGAACCCGTCCTCATTCATATGTCATAACAGATAGCAGGGATTGATCTGTCATCAAACTGTGTGTTAGGCGGCTGGAGGTTTAATATAACAGTTGATGTCTTAAAGTTTATATGGAGTCCAGTTCATTATTGGAGGCTCAATGTAGACTGTAGGAAATTCAGTATAATGCTTTTGATGAAACGGACCATTGACCGTTCCTTCATACTCCTTTTGTACCTTTATTAAAGGGGTTAGATTATGAAAAAATCACTTTTTAATAATTTTCAGAAATGCAGATGGGTAAACAAAACATTCCCTGCTAGTTGTCCCTTTTCGATTTTTGTATTTGCCAGAGCTTAACCAAGCCAATTAGATTTTTCCCCCTAAAATACAGACTATGTCCAGTGTCTGTATAGTAGTTCTACTCATGAATGCTACTATACAGACACTAAAAATAGAATTGCACTACCCATAATTGCTGCTCACAACTCACTACATAAACCTAAACACTCAGGACTGCACTATTGATAACTGTTTGCACATATTGTATAAAATGACCTACCTCATTCCACTCTCAAGAACAAGTTACACAAATGTATATAACTTTCTCAATCGCAATATCATAACCATGGTGTACAATATGTTCCTTCATGGTAACCGTCTATAATCATTGCACCCATTTTACATAACCCTTATGTATTATTTACACATGCATATTATTTTATCATGCAATACATCTTCCTTCATTACACTCAGTGTATATTACCCTTTTTGTATACAATATAACCCTTTCTGTGTAAGGTTTGCATATGCAAATTATTTATCATGGTATACAATATCTTCCTCATTGCATACATCTAAATCATTGCCCTCATTTTACATAACTCCTTCTCGGTATACTGTTTACATAATAAAATTCTTTATCATGGTGTACAATACCTTTCTTACTGCACCACCTATAATCATTTGCTCACACGGGGAAGTTGAGGTATAAACCAATGTATTATTCAAGGTCTACTCCAGATGGGCCATTGACAGACATACTTTGGGAAGCCTGAGTTACATTGTCTTTAGTGTTCTTGCAATCAGATGCTTCAACCAAAGCAGCACTCACTTTAAAGCAACATGAATTAGAGTGCAAAAAATGGCAATGTTTGCCTGCAAATTGTTGCTTGTGAACCTAAGCAGCTGTAACTTGTAACATTAATAAACGGATTAAATAAACTCATCTTAAAGGACAAGAAGACAAGACATAGTAAAATCAAAATGAATTTTGGATACATGGTGCACTAAGGGGCCGTTCATATATTGTGTCTAAAAACACCTGGAAATCGGCAGCCACCCCGCTTTCTGCTTCTTTCCTAATTGCTCGCATGGTTGAACTTGCTGCAAAGCTAAGCAACCATAAGCAGTGCGGTACATGACAAGAAAGTTGCATTTACATTTAGACATTCGGGGTGGGGGTTAACCCAAATTATTTCGAGGAAACAGATAGGTCTTTAGTCATTTTAAGACTGGCAGAGACTCAGATGTAATAACATCTAAGGGAAGTTCATTCCACCACCTAAGTGTCTTCCTAGATGTCTGAGAAATGCTGGGAGCAGCTGAGCAGTGCTGGAGAATCAGTGCAGTGCGGGGTGTGATTAAAGCTGAATGCAGGTTGCAGGATATTAATGGAAGTCCCGAACTGAAAATCACTAGATTTATTTGTAGACAACGCCACCGTGTTTGGGTGCTCCCCATCCTTTAAGCATGAAAAAATGACATTTTCATCTGAAGATCTAGTAGGACCAAAAGACTGAAGCTGATTGGTTCATTCTTGTCACATGATCAGAGGTGCCCATGAGGCGTTCTGAAAAGTTGAGAGTTTTACATTTTGCTGTGATGTTTTTAAAATAGCAAAATTGAGCAGGCAAAAGACACAACTTGTGAACTAACACAGTCAAAATACACAGCGGCGTAGTTTGAGAAATGGCACTGTCTGACAGCTGCCTAAAGCTTGGCACAAAGAGGATGTGGTTACAGTGTCTCTGACCTTTTTTTTTTTTTTTTCACATTCAGATTGTGACTTCCTCGCCACATACTGGATGTAATAAACACTAACAGAAAAAAAACAGACAGTCTCACTCTTCAGTGCCCTCAGGACAAAACGTGAATGGGTTAGCCAACTCTTAAGACGTTAACAACATCCGCTTGCCAACTGTCATCATTGCAATGTCAACAATGTCACAGAGGAAAACGATTACATTTAGCCTTAATCTGGGGCCAGGATTGCCATAATGATCTCCGAATAGACTACAAAACTAACAATTTACTGATGGGTATTACACCCTTTTTTTTTTTTTTTCAAAGTTAGAAACACATCTTCTTACACTGAATTATTGCATTCCTAATACAAGTTGTGGGCTGGGTCTGGACTAACTTTGAAAAGCCATGGATATTGACGACACACCATAGGACATAGCATTCATGTAGGTGTAATTTAGCATTCATAGTCCTGGCATTCATGTGGCAGTTATTGACATGTTCAACCTACAACCTATCTTGCTGCCTATTATATCCCTGCTCCATAAGTTTAAAACCTGCATTTAAGGCTCTTGGAAATGCACTTGATGAGTAACTCTGAGTAAATGTGTCTAACCTTATATTTTTAATGGTATCCAAAACTTTAGTTGGCTTCATTTGTTTGGAGACTGCAGCAAAATGAGATAATGAAAAAGCCTTTGATGGAATTTCTGTAATGCTTGTAGATATTCATTAGTTGCCTCTATTCGGAAAAGCAAATCAATGATGGTTGTATAGGGATCGTTAAAAAAATATTTAAAAATTTCCACTGAGCACATGGGTGTTGAAAGTAAGCAAGAAAAGATGTGGAGACATCAGCCACTGTCCTTCTCTCTAAAGACTCAAAAATCAACTTGATGAAGACTCGTCACAACACTGTCAGACCGCATTTCTGCATGAAGAGCAAAAATACTTTTCCTCATACAGATAGTATCCAGGTACACATGAAGACATTGAGAATGAATAAACCCCATACAGTTTGAGGCTTATGACTATTGCAAACTAGAGTAAACTAGTTGTGTTCACTAGATGTCCCCATTGCATTTCTAACAAGGCCTTGTTATAATTATAGGCAGGGAAGCAGAACGTGTGCTCTGCTTTTAATCTGTATTTACATTTTTAATGGCCTAAATAGCCATTGTGTGGTCCTCAACTTCTATACGTAAATAACGGACCTCGTAAATAAATGACCTCATATGACAAGAAAAACAGAACAGATTGCAACAATCTGGCAAAAATCATTCGAAAGAAATAATTTCCTACTGATTGTTTTTAAGATTTATTTTTCTCATTGTACTTTATGTCACTGCTTCAATTCGCTGATGTCTAAAGGGTATTTGTTGATACACAGCTTTTCCACAAAACATCTGGTCCAGGTCTGGATTTTGGCTTGACCTTGATTATTCTAAGTAGTTGTTTTTGCACCTGTAAGCTGGTAATGGAGGCAGTCTAAACAATATTTTATGTTTATATGGAGTCACTAAACAATATTAAAAGTGTTAAATTCTATTACAATGTGGTCATTGATTTAAAATTGTTAGAATGTGTAACAGTTGGGTATATAAAGGTTCAACGTTCTTAAAAAAAAAAATCAATGTTATTAAAAATTATAATAACCTATGAAAGTGTTTCTAACCCATACAGGCTGGTTATTAGCTTGTTTCCAGGTGGCTGTTATGGAGTTCCAGGTGATTACAAAGATTTTTTCTTTGAGCCTTAAATATGATCCCAGTTTGCTGCAAACTAGTTGTATTGTTAAAGTATTGGAAGGTTGTGGTTAGTGCTGTCACAATATATTTAGGGCCCAAGCACTAGTGCGAAGGGCCCTATTGTTTTCGTTAGGATTATTTATTTATTTTTATTTTTTATTTTTTCCACCTTTTTGCCACTTTCGGCCCTCTTAACACAGATTTTTAAAAATTTGCAAACAGATTGGAATCGGCGGCCATCAGGTCCTCAGTGGGGCTCGGCCCGGGGAGTCGCACACGCTCGGCACAGCGCCCCCTAGAAAATCGTGCCTCATAGCTCATACGGACTTCCACATATAAAACTCGGTGTACAGTTAGATCTCATGAAGCTGAACAAGTTTCCAAATGCATGTCATCAGGTCTAATCAACAGGAAGTGAGTTATTTGCAAAACGCACTCAATGGAATTTGAAATACTCCTCCTAGGGAATTAAGACAATTTCCACCAAACCAGGCAAATATGATCTAAACAAGTTGCCGATGCAAAATTGTGGAGATCTTTTTGATATCTCGAACGGTTTGGCCGTGGCAACGCTTTAAAATTATGGCGAATAAAATAAAACAGGAAGTGGCTAATAACTTCTGTGTACATTAAGTTATGTACATGAAACTTTAAAGGTGTGTTAAGAGTAGGAAGCTGTGATCACATCATATGACAATCAAGAGTCTATGTCATAGCGCCACCAACTGGCAGCAGGAAGTGTGTCACTTTTGGAAATCACTAATATTTTGGCCTTTACTTTCACCTCATTTGCTTCAAAATCAGAATAATGAAAACACATGGATCATTTGACACCATGAAGGATTTTTGAATCATCTTGCTATGGCGACGATTTATCTAGACAAAACACATAAAATGAAGTGCAAAAAAATTTATCTTCTCATATCGTATGAGTGGAAAGACCTACGGTTCCAAAATTTTATGGCTATACACTGAAACTGATTATGAGTAAGGCCTGAGAGCCTGGACCCCGGGCGTGGCACAGGGCCTGTACAGCGCCCCCTGGAACTTTGTAAAAAATTTACCTGCATAACTCGTATCCACTTTCACATATATGAATGCGCACCAGTATAAACTTAGAT
>JAAGKR010002293.1:0-57500 GCA_011419295.1 Clarias macrocephalus | reverse complement strand
ATCTTACCAAGCCGTATGCCAAGATAGTGAATTCTACTTACTTGGTATATGTCCAGGGAGAAAGAGAAAATTTGCTAATGTTACTGTTTAATCTTTGATAGGCGTCCAAGATTTTATTCATTTTGGTTCTGTTGTGAACTGTGACGTGACAGGAAAAGCCACAGGCAGCCACAATCAAAAGTATGACCTAATTAATAATCAAAAGATGAATCAAAATGAACATACGCCACAATAAAAGCAAATAAAATACCAACAACACAATAGTATAGCATCAATTCAAATGTTCATAATTAGATATCTGTAATGATGAAAATTATGTTTCCAATATCTAAAATATCAAATATAAAATAATATCTTCAAAAAAAAAATATTATATATATATATATATATATATATATATATATATATATATATATATATATATCAGTAGATGATATGTTCCATACATAATTGAATTTGATTGTAAATTAGCATGTTTTGGACTTACCAGTACAGTAGAAGTCCTTGTAAAAGCCAGCATGTTTCTCAGCAGCAGTTCTTTCTGTTGTTAAACGTATGGCAAGTCAAAGTAGCTCTTTCAAATCAGTTCTCAGATATGGAGAATATTGGTCCCTCTTATATATACTGTATATGAGTAAAGGTGAATTTTGATGCCCTGACGTAAGCCACCGACAGTTTTCCTAAACAATTTTGCATACAACAAAGTGCTTGCAGGCAGAATCCCTACTCTGTTTATTTCCATAATGGAACCCAAAGGTAAGAAAAATGTTGCTGGCTGTTGACTGCTTTATCAAATAACTCCTCTGCCAGAGCGTGACATTTGCACATCATCAGCAATAATAAAAAATAATACAAAACATTATTTACAGCTGGAACATCACAACTTTTGTCATGACCCTATGATAAGACCACATGAATACATGGCAGGCAAGTTTAACTACACCACCCTTCAAATTACACCTTTTCTTTACAGCTACCCAAATGTCCTGCCCAGGTTACTTAACCTTATATCTAATTACATTTCCATATTTGTTTATTCTGTAAAGCTGCTTTGCGACAATGACCATTGTTAAAGGCACTATCTAAATTCAAATGAATTGAGTCGTAAATTGAATAAAATTTATGATAGCTCAACAAATATTTGTATATCACCTTTCCTTTACGGAAAAACTGCAGTGATAATGGAGAAAAGCCACTTCTGCTCAAAAAGCCACTTCTATTCTATAGGACCGAGAGAAAAAGCAAGGTTTCTTCCTACTGCCATCTCAGGGAGTTTTTCCTTGCCATCATCGCCCTCGGCTTGCTCGCTGGTACAATCCGATCGTTACGATTTATACATATTTTCTCACAGTTCTCCAACTCAATTCCATTTTTTTTATTCTGTACAGCTGCTTTGCGACGATGACCGTGTTTAAATTGCTATATTAATAAAATGGAATTGAATTGAATCTGTTTGTAAACAATCTGTTTGTAAACAATCTTTAAGCTCTGATAACTAAAACACAGAAATGAAGAAAGGGGTACTTTCCTTTCCCTATGACTAACTATGAGAAAGTTTTATTTAAAAAAGGTTTAATGGTCATTGTTTACCGTTGTACTCCGGTTTCCTCCCACAGTCCGAAGACATGTAGGTTAGGTTAATTGGCATTCCCAAATTGGCCGGACTGTGTGAATGAGTGTGTGTATGTGTGTGTGCCATGCGATGGATTCGTGACCCTGAATACAGGATGAAGTGGTAGAGATGATGAGTGAGTGAGTGAGTGAGTGTTTACTATTGTTAGAACTAGTTACTACTGATTAAGTATAACATTATAATCTTTCACAAAGAGGGTCCATCACATTTGTATATATGAGGAAATCCACAGTGTGAAAGCCAAATAAGTTTTATTGCAAGCATCGCGCTTCAGCAGGGAATCACCTTGTTATACTCTGTTTCCCTGTTCATTAAGGATTTAACTATGATGTAGACCAACTAACAGGCTAGCAGTCTTTACTTGCTATAACCATCCTGAAAAACAATACACAAAACAGTCTTGTAAATTGGATTGAAGTGAAAATTTAATTCAATTAATGATAGCTCAACAAATACTTGCGGGTCACATGTCTTATAGGAAAAACGGCAGTGATGAATGTGAAAAAACACTTCAGAGGAAAAGCCATCATCAATCCCTCCATCCCTGTACTGTCCTGACCATCTCGACCCAAATTCATGAAAAAACTGATAAGAAGTAAATAGGCACATATAGTTTTATGACACAAATGTCTACAACAAAGGCCATACAGTGAGAATGATTCTTTAGTGAGAAGTGTTTAAGATGCTTTGTTTCCCAACCAAGGTCAGGTTGTTTAAAACTCAGAGGAGTTTACAGGACCCTGTAGACATATTTTAAAAAATAAATCTCCACAGTTAAAGTGGTCAGAAGGCCGTTTTCGCTCAGCAGCATAAAAAATGAACCTGAACAAAACATAAGGGCTTTGGAACAAGATGCTTTGGACTGGTGAGACAATGATGACATGCACAATTACTGTTTGTAGAAAATCAAACACAGCATAAACCCACAAACACCCCATACAATAATAGTATATAGATTCACCTTATATACTGAGTGACTGTGACTGTACCTAACTGCTCTCTCTCTCTCTCACTGCACTCCTCAGTGCCCATCCTGGTACCCCGCTTGGAGACCTGGTTGCATGGGGGTCTTTTGGGGTGTGTGAGGTGAATGTGGATGGTTCCACTTTAACATGACGATGGTTGGCTGATGCAGACAGCTGTTCTCTGATGACTTGTGATTGCTGTCACTCAATAGTTCAGGACTGAAACTTGGCTTGCTCATCAGGGACAAACTGATTTATATGATTATGATTTATATATATTTTTCCTCACACTTTTCAAACTCTTTTCAATATGTATTTTTAATCTATTTTTTAATCTTTGCAGCAGTGATCATTGTTAAAAGTGCTAAATAAAACAGAATAGAATTTAATCTGTCAGTCATTGTGGTAGAGGGGTGATGATTTGGGAAATTTACTGACGATTTGGTTTACTTTTAGGGGGGGGGATGACTATATATTTGGAATCTGTTGTAGTTTTCTTGGTGGCTGTGACATGAAGTTATTTGCTTGTTTGCAAAAGTCGGTAAGGAACATGTAATAGTTATTTAGACCCTGATAGCTACAACATAAGATTGAAGAAAGGTGTACTTTCTTTTTCCCATGACTGTAAACAATTAAAAAAAAAAAAAAAAAGCATGGTCATTGTGATACTAATAAAGGTTACCATTGTAAGAACTGCTATCATGTCTGTTCCTAATAAAGTACACCATTATCATCTTTGACAAGGAGGTTCCATCACATTTGTTTAAGTGTAGGAGAAAATCCTCTGTGTGAAAGCAAATGAGGTTTTATTGCAAGGATCTCCCTGTAGCAGGGAATCCCATTGCTGAGTCACACTCCTTTCCCTGTTCATCATGGATTTACTTGTGATGTATACCAGCTCACAGACAGGCAGACTTTATATGACCATACTTTGGATAGTCATCCTGAAAAACAATACACAAAACAGTCTGCAAATAGCCCGCAGTAATTTGCCTATTATCACATGGTTACCATTACCATAATATTTGTGGCAAATCAGCTATCGTTTTTACAGTTCACCCCAGAGAGATAGTCAAGGCATTGTATATTGTAGTCTTACAATGTTTTATTAACAATAATCTCAAAGGAGGTCCGTCTCTGAAACAATATTCTGAGAGGGAAAAAAACTGCTTTACATACAATGCTATGAAAGTTATTACGCCATTTTTTTCTTTATTTAATCTTCTTTTGCAAATTGATCACATTTAATTATTGAATAACTTTAAATTACATTTTATATTTAAAAATCAAATACAAAATGGTCATTTCATCAGGCTTGAGTCTTATTAGAGGGAGATTTAACATTGAGGAACTAATTATTATTATTATTTTTTTTTTTAGCTCAGCAATATTATTATATTGCTGAGCTATGAAACTTGATGATAGTTATTCAAGCTATCATCACAACTTAAATTAACATATTCAACTTATTGCATATCCCTTTTTCTCAGGAAATGCAATTATTTCTTAAAACTCTGTTTTGCATTTCCTCATGTTTTCCAGTCTCATTTGTATGTGGACTGAAACCATTTTTGTGTGACAAATATGCAAAATATATTTTTGTTTACATTTACAAGTGGACGTTGTCATGGTCTGTAGCAGAAGGATTTATGATGTTTATTAAAATCCCAATTTGACTTGGAGTGGTTAAAATTTCAGCTCTAAAATTTCATTTCTTAATGGGAAACAACTTTTTTTTATTTTCAAAACTTAAAAGTATTGAAAAATGTGATAGGTGGGGCATGACTAGTTCAACAAACTGAAGCATCCTGAAAAGTTCTGTACTGACTACCTGACTTCATGTCAGTCGGCCAAGGAAAAACAACATTGTGCGAGCTTTAAAAACTCTTAAAACTCAAGCAGCAAATATACATGCAGGCAACACAGCATCGGTCAATGACTAGTTTTGAAAAAGTGCTTATATGAACGTCTTGCCAGTGTGTGCTAACGGTGAGGCATCAGACATCAAACTGTATATTTGTGTTTTTGGATGTGTCCGGTGGAACAAAAGTAATCATTACTTTTATAAAGGGTAAACTTTACCACTACCAGAAGATGGGAATGACGCATGATTATGTTTATCTGTGCTATTTCTCTGCCTATGTAACCCATTTTTTAAATTAAACTAAAATTCTGTTCATTTTATTGCCTATTTTGTGTTGGGGGGAAAAAAGGATATGTAACTCTATACTGCACAATCCTGAGCCCTATATACTGTATGTGTATTAAAAAACAGCAAAATTATTACTAAAATGCTCTGAGCTTTAAGGGCTACAGAAAAAAAAAACAGTCAGTGACATCACTAACAATCTCCACAGGGCTGGGGTGAATGTATCACAATCCACAACTCAAAGAATATTTCAAGAGCATAAAGAAATAGGTCAAGATACAAACACTAGCAGCAGTACGAAATCAGGGAGGAATCAGGCACGGTCAAATTGGTCACCACATCTAGCTGTAATCACCAGGAAATGAAAGCTAAATTTCATCTACTATTATAGATGGTGACATATCTCAATCTTATATTGTGTATCAGTGTATAATAAAATATTTTGCATGACTTTTGGAGTAGACTGTACACAGAGTAGTAACTATCTTGTCAGTATATTATTTTATTATGTTGGTCATTCAGGCAGTGTTTAGGTTGAGCAAAAAACAAAAAATCAAAAAAGTGCATCTCCTAGATGTTGGATATATAATCATTTGACGATCTCACCCAAATCCACACTTTTAACATCCAATCGCATATTTAGGGCCCTCTTGCTGCTACAGTAACTACCATTTGTATGATTTATTTATTTATTTTTTTTAACATGCATTAGGGGATTTGCTTATGCAACAATATGTGGATTAGAGACGTCTGGCACTGATGTTGGACAAGAAGGTCCACAACATTCCACTCAACCCCAGGTTTTCTTGCTCCAATCTTGGGACATTGGCAAAGCATGAATCGTGTTTTCATGGAGCTTGCTTGGTGCACAGGGCATTACCATGTGCATATATTATACACCATATGCATGAATAGAATTGAATATCTTTTTACAGTGCCACCTGTCAAGCAGCAGGCTAATAGTTAGTTCTTGACATTGGTGTGATGGAAGCAGGAAAAATGGGCAAGCATAAAGATCTGTATACTGATATATGCACATACATAAACTGACATTATAGATAATTGGATAGATAAGTAAATGGATGGGTTAATTGGACCACCGAAACCACATTGTTGAACCCTGGACTTTTCCCATTGCCGAGTTTCTGTAAAAAGTTATTTTAAGAATGTTTGACCACAGTTGTTTGCATACAGCACAACACTACAACAACATGTCATGACAACAAAACTGAAATTTCCTACATCCTACAGCCACTGATATGCTGATTCATTAAACGATTAACTATTTAAAAGTAGGAAAATGATGTTTATTTTGGTTGTTAAAGGATCTTCCACCTGATTACTCTCATTTTCCAGAGACAGGAAACTGCAAAATGATGAGTAATACTCTTTACTAAAAAATATGTGAATGAAACAGAAACAGGTTTACGGTTTGATTTGAGGAAGAATACTTACAATTAACTATGAGCTGTTCAAACTATGATCAATTTAAACAATTTTCTCAAAATACTAAAGTCATACTAATTTATACTGAGCAGCAATTCCATGTAAATGTAACTGCTACCATGGAAATATAAACAGTAGGAATTGTCTATGGTGCACTAGGCGGTCCGGGACAGAGTGCTATCCGTTAGAGGGCACATATACACTATGGGCAATTTAGGAAAGACACATGGCCTGATCTGCATGGCTTTGGACTGTGGTAGGAAATCCACAAAGCACGGGGAGAAAGGAACATACAAACTCTACGCACACAAACACAGATATCATCAAACCATGTCTATATAGTCCTTGTTTTGTGCACTGAGGCACAGTCATGTTGGAATAGCAAAGGGCTTTCCAAACACTGGTGCCACAAAGGTATGCTGAAGCATTAAGATTGTGCTTAGGGGCCCTAAGGTAGATAGACTATATTGCTAAAAGTATTCGCTCGCCTGCCTTCACATGCATATGAACTTGACTTACATCCAATTCTTAATCCATATGGTTTAATATAATGTTGGCCACCATTTGCAACTATAACAACTTCAACTCTTCTGGGACAGCTTTCCACAAGCTTTAGGGATGTGTTTATGCAAACTTTTGACCATTCTTCCAGAAGTGCACTTGTGAGGTCAGACACTGAACTAAGGCCTGGCTCGTAGTCTCCGCTCTAATTCATCCCAAAGGTGATATGTCGACTTGAGGTCAGGACTCTGTGCAGGCCATTCAAGTTCTTCCACAACAAACTCGCTCATATATGTCTTTATGGACCTTGCTTTGTGCACTGGTGCACAGTCATGTTTGAACAGGAAGGGCCCATACCCAAACTGTTCCCGCAAAGTTGGGAGCATGAAATTGTCTAAAATGTCTTAGTATGCTAAAGCATTAAGAGTTTCTCTCACTGGAACTAAGGGGCCGAGCCCAACTCCTGAAAAGCAACCCAATGTAATAATCCCCCTCCACCAAACTTCACACTGGCCACATGCGGACAGACAAGTCCCATTCTCAGGGCCGGCCCAAGCCGTTGTGGGGCCCTAAGCAGAATTTTATTTGGTAGGAAGCGGTCGGCATGCCTTGATGCTCAATTTCATACAACTGTAACTATGAAAGTGATTGGAACACCTGAATTCAATGATTTGGATGGGTGAGTGAATATTTTTGGCAAGATAGATTGCAAGATAGCAATCCCCCCCCACTGCACTTCTCTTCTTTTCTCTTTTCAATAACACTGCATCAGTTTGAAGAGTTAATCACCTCCTGCCAGACTCACATCAACTAAGCACCTACAATATCTTATTATTATTATTATTATTATTATTATTATTATTATTATTATTATTTTTATATCTTCTTAGTAACATTGCTCCAGTTGGAAAACATCACTGTCTCTCTCATATGACAAAAATTATGAAATATCAATGTAATGGAGGAGGGTCACTTTGGTATGTTTGCTACTACCATGGAACATTGATCAAAATGTAACAGGCACAGAAATCTTATAAACACTATTTACAACAAAAACACAAGGACATTAATGAGAAGACAACAACAGATGGTTTAAATGGGCTATTATCTTGTGCTCACAATAGACAACTGCACAATTAAATGAAAATCATGTATTATTCCCATGGTCAACCTAGGGCAGGACAGCTTTGAGAAGATCATTAGTAAAAATGATACAGTAACAAAACCATACAGTACCGGTAAAATGACGTCTTATATTCTTTGACCAGTAGGGGGGGTTTGTGTGCAAATGAAGCCTCGAGATATGAACCCTGTTGTGAATCAATTGGCTGGAATTTTTCAAAGCTTCAAGAAGCTTCACTGTAGTGTCTTGCCATCACTACAGTTTGGGCTTATTGTTAGTTTGCAAGGTTTTCTGTGAGATTAAACTTTTACATTGTCATTCTGACTCACACAAACACACACACACACACACACACACCTGAACTGTCAGTTCCACAGTCAGTGCCACGCCACGGAATGAGGTAATTTTCACAGAGTCATTCTGACATACACAGAATGCTTGTCTTGCACTTGCTGTGTAAAGTCCTGTGTTATTCTGGTGTTCATGGGCATTACTAATTTATAAAATTCTAGTTATTTGCTTTATGTCTTTTTCTTTTGCCCAGTTAACTCTGCACAGCGTCTGTGTGATTTTGTTTCACGTTTTGGATTCATTTGTCTTTTAATTAGAAAGACCTTTAGCCCGTCATTGTCGCTCTCTCCATTGATGATAGCCATGATGCTAAATTGCAAAAATAATACTAATACCACTACTACTAATAATAATAATTAAACTCTAAGTATATAACTAGCAACTAGGTTACTCTCTACATGTGTGTAATTTCAAGAATAAAAGCGGCAACTAAAACTAAAACGCGGCTCTTATTTTGAAATCCGCTCGTTCCTACGTCATTTCTCTTTTTACGTCCCTTCAGGGGTTTCGTGTGTTCAGTGCACTCGGGTCTACAGTCGTACTGAAGGTAGAATCGAAAGAAGACCGCAGCCTGCATTATATAAACCATCTTCTCTTATCGGGTAAGTTAACCACTAGAATGACTTTAAATTCAGCGAATCAGTAGTTTACTCGTGTTTACTGAGGAGTGCAGCTTTTATTTTGACACACTGTGTGTAACTTATTTCAGTGATGAAGGATGAGAAATTCTTACAGTATATGAATGAACTTTCTCTTGTTTTTATGAGTTCCGTCATATTGAAGTGACTCTAGCAGCGGTTCTAGCATGCACTGCTGATATAACTATAAAAATCATTAAATCCAAAGATTTTTTTATATTTACATAGTGCTTTTAATCATGGTCTATGCCGCAAAGCAGCTTTACAGAATCAAAAAGGAAATTAGGGAAATGAGTATGGAATTATGTATTTACAAAAATGTGGTATAAATCAAAATGATCAGAGGATCAGAGTGAGCCGAGGATGACGGTGGCAAGGAAAAACTCCCTGGGGAGTTTCCATGAAGACACCTTGAGAGGAGCCAGACTCAGAAGGGAACCCAGACTAATTTGACTAATATCACTAATTTGAGTGATATCATATAGCAAGAATTGTTTTCCAGTCATACTGAGTGTTAGGCGGCTGGAAGTTCAGTATAACAGGAGATGTGTTTAAATTAATATGAAGTCCACTTTCATTGTTGGAAGCTCAGGTACAAAACTGTTTGTAGGAATTCCTGTCCTGAATTATAGCGACTGCAGTCACAAGTCCTCAATTTCCTCTTCATGAGCAAATGAAACCGTCTCCAGTCACCACACGCATCCCAGTCAGCCCACACGGGCCTCCATGCGATGGGATCTCCAGCCAGAGGCGGGTCACCAGGTCTGACGAGTCAGACAGGTCCGGAGGGCACAGGGCGTCTGGATCACTGGCAGCTCACCAGCAGCATGTGTAGCACTACGGAGAGAGACGGGGAAAGAGGACGAAGAGAGATGTGTGACTCTAGCTGCACTGCTGATATAACTATAAAAATCATTAAATCCAAAGATTTTTTATTTACATAGTGCAGTCAGACATAAATATAATAATAAATAAAAAATAAATATAAATAGCAACAGGAACATATTTTTTTCTTAATGTTAAATATAAGTTTAAATAGAAAAAGTATGTTCTTTAACATTCTTGTTCTTTAATAAATATAGTTTTTAGCATTGACAAATTACTTTGCTAGAAAAACAGTAAAATTCTGAGATGTGTGATATCAAAGAAAAATAATTGACAGTTGCATCTAACGACTTGTTTTTTCCTCACAAAATATTCTTTGGCTTCTTTCCAGTTTTATATCAATGGCTACTCGCGGGATTCCAGACGAGCTCTTAAGAAATGACGAGTTAATCAAGGAGCTTGTGGCAGTCGCTAAAGATTCTGCACTGTTGCATGGAGTGTTAATGCGCACCAAGGAATCGCCAAACTCTTCAGAAGTAAAACATTTTTCAGTTTAATATTTTTGTTTGTTTGTTGTTGTCCTAGTGATGCGTGTCAAAATGCACCTGAATAGAACTGATCTTATAATAGAACCTCAACACTGACTTACAGTAGCAGAATTATTACATAATTATATCTGGAATCTTGTTTCTCTCATGGCAGCATTTGAAAAGTTAATTAATGATCGATGCTGCTGTTTCTCTCTGTTTGTAGGTTGTGAGTTATGCACCATTTGCTCTCTTTCCTTCCCCGGTGCCTAGAGTACTCTTTCACCAGGCCCTCAACATGGTAACCCTTTTCAATCACCTGATAGACAGAGTGAGTCAGAGTCCACGTTTCCTCGAGGAGGCTCTTGCCAGGTATTGTTTATGTGGCAACAAGCTTGCTTTGAAACAGAACAGTGCTTTTAAAAAATCAAGGGTTTTTATTTGTTCTCACTTACTGTTCATTTTAGATGAATGTGGACAGTGTTATTATTATTAGTTTTTTAGCTTTACAAGTGCGAATATGGTCAGGAAGTTATTAACTGTGATACCGCATGTTTTTTTAACAGCACCATCAAGGTTGATGATTTCACAGCAAAACTCTTCAACATTTACAGACAAGTTCAACAGGAACCTCGGGACATGGTAAATATAATCTGATGATAACTAGGATTATATATTAAAACGATTACTAATGTAATAATAAAAGACCAACAACAACTATAAAATATATAGCTCTATGTGGTTAGCACTGTCGCCTTGCACCTCCAGGGTCCGGATTCGATTCCCACCCAGTTTGCATATTCTCCCCGTGCTTGGTGGGTTTCCATGCCGATGTGTGCATGTGTGAATATTGACCGGAGGTCTTACTGTACCACGGTTGTACAAATGGGGGAAAAAACAATGGTCACCACAGTCCCTAGTTGAACTACAGAGGTTCCTAGATGGATGGATGGCTGGATGGATGGATGGGATATAGGTATATATTACCATTATTTGTTACTACAGTATATAGGTATACTGTATGTAGTGAATTTACATTGTTTTGGGGAACTTTTTATATAATTAATTAATGTATGATTTACTACAAAAAGTTTTACCACAACAATAAAAAAATTGCTGAGAGATCTAAAGATGAAAAGACGAGCACTCTGAACTTTAGATCAGAGATGGAAGAATGTGTTTGGAAAGGGGCCATGGTGATGGAGAGAGAAAAAAATCACATCTAAACTCTAAATACTGTTCATATATTGATATGAATAAGTTTTTTGAGCATTATAATGTGAATTATTGAGTATAATGTATAAATTTTTAGAGGATATTTCTATACAATGCATAAGGCATCATGGCTGCTGCATCAGAAAAGAATTCTTGTCTATAAGTGACTCACCATTCTAGAGAGCAAAACTAGTCTTGCTTTCTTGGTGGGAGCAATGATGCTCCTCTTCCTTGTCTTTGAGGGCAACACCAATCAAGGGTGCCTGTGAGCTCCTGTGTGCGTCGCCTACCCTGTGATGTACAGTAGCATGAGCAACAATTTAAAGAAAGGAGCAGACTGGCTTCATTTGTCACATATAAAACATGAGCCCACAACCTCATTGTATGGTTGCTGTCATGTTATATGTGAGTCACTGGGAACTGACTAATGGCCAGACTGGGAGGGAATAGGAGATATACCTTTTCTGTCTTCTTAACTTTTAATCCCATGCTAATTTTGGTTATTGTTGCTATTTTTAAAAGCTTGATAGTTACTAAAATTTTACATAGTTTGAACATTTTTTATGCTTGTGATATTGCACTTGTGGAAAAAATGGGGCAAAAACTTAATATTATATTTATTGCCTTAATATAATATTAAGACAAGATGATGCAACACACCCCTGGGCATTCTCAGCTGAAGCTTTGAAGCTTGGCCAACTTGAATATTTTTTGTTTGCATTACAGTCAAAAAAAAGTTTAATCTAAAACAATAAGAATTGTATATCAATCCTTGTTTTGCCAACAGCAGTGTTCAGCTGGAGTTTGAACTCATGATCTCCAGATGACAAGGTAGATACTATTGTTTCGCCACTCAGGAATCTATACATGTGCTGAGACTTATTGGAAAGTTAAATCAGGCTCAGCATACTGTACGTATAGACCGGATCTGAGTGGTGCAACAGAAAAGCGTTTGCCTGAGCATCTGTACGTTGTGACTTCAAGTCTCAGCTGAGGTGATGTCGGAGACTGTGTGTGGCATGCTTTCACTCAGAATCAGATTTCTTGGCTGTGTACAGTACGTTAACACACCCAAGGAATCTGGTTCCAAAAGTTATAGTACAGATATAAGTAAAAATAAACATACTTACGATACATTAAACACAACAATCCAGCATTATACAGGTTAAAGAACACAATATACAGATTAGCAATGTAGATATTAGTGTGGGTGGTGAAGCGTGAACACACTCCTTTTGATCATGGGTGTGGAATGTGGGCGAATAGCACCACATCAGCAAAACAATTATCTAAAGTTTTTGTTCTGATTGACCAATTTGTTTTTGACTAACAATGAAAAGTTAAGTAATGTGAACAAAACTATTCAAGTTGCCCAAATCTAATAATCTGACTTGGCTCATCATGTAACAACTGGTTTTCCAATGTAAAAACTAAAGTAGATCAGTGGCTTTGGGCTTCAGATAACACAGCTGTAAAAACTATTTAATTACATTGCATTTTCTTAACTTTTCTTCCTTTTTTTTTTTTTTGGAACCTAACACACTAAACGTCATCCTGCTATAACTCTAATTTCTTGTCAAAAGCGTAAGCGAACCTTTGGATTGGCGTTGCTCTCATGCTGTTTCTAATTAAAGGCGATAGTGCTGGGCTTGAATCGCTCTGATTACATGATTCACCATGCCGATGGAGAAGAGGCTTTAAAGCAGATTGAAATTAACACCATTGCAGCCAGTTTTGGGGGTCTTTCTTCACGTACACCAAGTGTTCATCGGTGAGTGTTGTTGAATGTTTAGTAGCATGCAGTTGAGCTAACTGTGAATAAAAGCTGTGTTTTAATAGATTGGCATGTCACATGTTTTCACCCAGGCACATCCTGAAGGTTGCAAACCGGGTGGAGGAAAGCAGACAGATCTTGGATAACAATCCAGCAGCAGGTCTGGCTCGAGGCTTGGCAAAGGCCTGGGAGTTGTATGGCTCTGAGAGGTTAGTTTAACATTTCTAAAGAGCTCTTACATACAAAATACATTATGAATTACAAATATTTGGTACAATATATCTTAACATTGTTAAGGATCCTAAAAGATCCAAGATTGTGTGCTTAATAAGACTTTAGTGCATGCTTATTACAGAGCAGTTGTGATGTTTTTGGTTGAGGACATCCAGAGGAACATTTATGATCATCGATACGTCGAGAATGAGCTTTGGGCAAGGTAAAATGCTTGGTCTTATCACATGATCTCTATATAAAACTTTTAATTAAATTTGTTGACTCTTAGAAGTTTCTATTTGTCTTTTAACACATTTTAGTAAGGAATAACACTGCGCTGTAATAATACTTAAGTACAAAGTAAACTAACATAAGATAGCTTTGAGGGAAAAAATATGATGCAAATGTTGTGCATTCCCAGGAACATTCGTGTAATAAGAAGAGAGTTTGAAGACGTGATTAGAACCGGATCTCTCGATCAGAACAAGAAACTGTTTGTGTGAGTGTTTGGATTACTTCTCTTACTGGAAAAAAATGCCTTTAATCATCATTTAACAAATCTGACTGTACAATTCTGTACTTTCAGAGACGGACAAGAGATTGCTGTTGTTTATTTCCGCAACGGATACATGCCTAACAACTACAAATCAGAACAAGTACACGACTTATTTTTAACTATTTAAACTTTATTTTTGTTTAATAACCTTTCCAACGTGACCTTGGCTTTATGAGTTAGAAGAGTGTTTTGCTGCCCATCACTGTAAGGATATGAAATGTAACTTACAGTCAGATCCATAAGTATTTGAACAAGAACATTATTTTTGTGTATTTATTTCTGTACACCAGAACATTGGGTTTCAAATGAAGCTGTCAAGTTCAAGGGTATAACAGCAATATTTCATTAACTACTTAGGCCTTTTTTTTCCAGGCCTTTTTTTCCAGTTAAATTCAAATTCAAATTTATTCGTCACATACACAGTCATACACAGTGTGATATGAAGTGAAATGCTTATACGACTGCTATTGACCTACAATATTACAACAAAAAAAGAAATAAGATATTTAAAATAAAGAAACACTTATTTACAAAATGTACAGAATAAGAATAAAAATAGAAATGAAATAAAGTATTTGAATAAGATAAATATAAAGAGGTTAAAGATAAAAATAGTGGATATATAGTGACTGAAATGTAATGGAAATGTGGTGTAGTGCAGACCAGAACGTAGTGAAGTTCAACTTCACGGTGTGCAAAATGTGAAAGTGTGCAAATGTTCTATGTGTAAACCGGTTGTGTAGTTGTTACTACATTTTCACAGGCTTAATGGTGGTTGGACAAATTAAAATAATAATACATTTTAGGATTAGAGAATTATTATGAAGTATTATTAATAATATATTAATAATTATATTATAGCTTATATACTTGGGGTCAAAATCTTTGCTGTCAGTGACTGCTTGAAGGGTGTGTCTGGAGCTGCTTTGTCATTTGTGCATGCTTGCCGAGTTTCCTGTTTCTTCACTAAGTGAACGTTGGGTTGCTCAGGTGACCTACTTGGCTCTAATCACTCACTCACTCACTCATCGTCTTTGCCACTCTGTCCTGTATACAGGATCACGGGGAAACTGGAGCTTATACCAGTAGACTTAGGGCATGAGGCGGAGTACACTCTGGATGGAGTCCTGCGATGGGCTGGCACACATACACTCACTCGTGCTCATTACACACACTACAGGCGATTTGGGAACACCAGTTATCCTAACCTGCATGGCTTTGGACTGTGGAAGGAACCCGGAAGAAACCCACCAGACACATTGCTACTTTTTAATTCCATGTAAAGAACAGTCCTCGCATTTTAGCAGCATTTGGCGAAATTTAGGCAGAAAGAACTCCTGTATCACCAGTAATCACCAGATAGCCAGTACATGCTCATGTCGTAAAACTCCACGAGTTTTCCACCACGTTTGACAGATACTGTGGCATGCTTGAGCCCTTCCTTTCCTTCTCCATATTCTTCTCTTCTCAAGTTAATCTTCTATCAGAACTTGGGGCAAGCTTTTTTTTTTTTTTTAAGTCTAATCTAGCCTTTCTGTTCTTTTGTGAAACTGTGTCTTGAGGTCAGAGTCTATATTTACATTCATGAAGGTTGCTCTTCATTGTGGATTTTGACGATATGCATACTTCCTGAAGAGTGATTTAATGACGGCCTGCTTCACTTGCAGTGGTACCTGTTTGGACTGCATATTTAGAGTTCTCACAAACAACTACCAAATTAAATTCAATACTTGGAATCAATGCCAGACCTTTTATAATGTTAATTTCCCCAGAGAATCCATGCATAGTTGGTCATCAATCTGTATCAGTCGCACAGCTATTTTTAAATCTGTAAAAATGGATGTAATTCCTATACAGCTAATGCAAGATTTATGTTAAACCTCTTCATTCATTCTTAAAATGAAGCTATAATCAATTACTTTTTTAGTTTAGTTGTAAACACATAGAGGTGGTGTACAGAAGTCAAAATATAATTTTATTATATTATATTGTTAATCGTGTCTCTGTCAAAATACTTATGTAACTGATTGTTAGTAAACATACATATAAGAGATGTGTGTGATGTACTACAGAGCTGGGAGGCTCGCTTGATGATGGAGCGCTCGTGTGCTGTGAAATGTCCAGACATCGGCACACACCTTGTTGGCACTAAGAAGGTCCAGCAAGAGTTGGCTCGACCAGGCGTCCTTGAGAGCTTCTTTCCTGATGAACCTGAAGCTGTGACTCAGATCCGGGCCACTTTTGCTGGCTTGTACACATTAGACATGGTAGAGTACCAACTTCCTCACTTTTCACTTCTATTTCTACACTTTCTGAAACAGTCAATTAAATTTACATAACCTTTCCCCCATTTTGAGGGAGTAGAAGGGGACCAGAACATAGCTATGGTTTTGGCCAAACCAGACCAGTATGTGTTGAAACCCCAGAGAGAAGGAGGAGGTAAGTATAGTAAATAGTGTTCCATTATTTTTACTGAACAAGTCACACAGATTTTGCTCTAGGAATGGAAAGATGGAATACATATTGAAACAAAAATACACAATGATGCACTACTAATATTAAGTAATATATAGTGTTAACAGTCCAGAAAACTCACTGCTTTAACAATAAATGTTGATTTCAAAATTGTGCTTTAATGCAATGCTTCCACATGTCTAGTGGTTTTGTGCTGATTTGTATATTTAGGCTCCTTACTTTGCCTATCTCTTCTCTCAGGGAACAACATTTATGGAGAAGAGATCTGTGATGTCCTGGAGCGCTTGAAGAACAGCACAGAGAGAACCGCCTACATCCTGATGGACAAAATCCAGGCCCGGCCCACATATAACTACCTTTGCCGAAAAGGGGATCCACTCACGCTGAAGCCGTGTCTCAGTGAACTGGGTGTTTTTGGAACCTACATTAGGTATTAGGGGTGAACAGATGTTACAGTGGAACCTTGGATTACGAGCATAATTCATTCCGGAAGTGGGCTCGTGTTCCAAGACACTCGTAAATCAAATAATCATTTTCCCATAAGAAATAATGAAAACTCAACTCAAATTATTCGTTCCACAGCCCCAAAAATGAAATACATAAAAATAGTTAATACAATCTATAAAATGAAAATAAAACAAATTAATCTGCACTTTACCTTAAAAAAAAAGTACAAATAAATCCCGACAGATAAGTGTTTCCGTTAGTGCGCGCAGGCGCTGTGTGTGTGTGGAATTAGCCCCTTCCCTCGCCTCGTTTTACACAGTAACACTCCTCCTCCTTCTCCCTACCTCGCTTTTTAAGTTTCACCACAAACACACACACACACACAACAGAAACACCGTTTTAACAAGAAAAAAAGAAATCTCTCTGAGACTGGCGTGAGCATACTAACAGAATCACTGCGGTAAAGTAAAAAAAACAAAAACAAAACAAATGAACCAACACCTTACCTTTGAAAAGAATCGCGACAGAGCAGAGTTTGTGTGTTTGTGAAGCCGGGGAGGGGGGGGGGTTAAAAGGCGAGAGAGCGTCTGTGTGTGTGTGTGTCGGTGTCAAATTACGCGCATGCACACACATAAGAGACGCTGAAAGAATTCCGCAGCGCAAGAGTGATGCTCGGTGTTAAAATAAGAGTCGCGTGATACATGATACTCGGCGCTCGTAAACTAATACTTGCTCAGTTTCCAAATAAAAATTTATTATAAATCTTTGCTCGGTTTGCGGAACACTCGTAAACCACGTTACTCGCAATTCGAGGTTCCACTGTATGGGCTTTTTAAATTTTATAATAAATAATTTTATAATATAATCATTTTAATAAAATAAGGTATGTCGATATAAAGTACAAGAATGAATGAGTTCTTGTACTGATGGCAATTTTGCCCATTTATTGTAGTGTTGGGGTTTCCAGCGCTGTCTAAGCAGGATTTTGATAGTGTGATCTGGCAACCTTGGCAAGCAAAGAACAAGCACAAGAGTGTTTAAGTAAATGAAAAAAATATTTGTGCCCTTGCTATGTATGTGTGTGTTTCGGTTGGATGTTATTTGTTAAAGAATGCCCTGTCCATTGGCATTTTTAGTAATGTGTTTGAGTGAGAGTCCTATAACATTGTGTTTTAAAGAAAGTTTAATAATAGTCATTTAAAATGAATGAACAATAGAAGTTTTTGTTAAAGAAAAGTTACGACATATTTGCATATGCTTTCAATTATAGTATTGTAAAACTTGTAGTAAATTCAGTACTATACAGTTACAGTAAAACTGTACTTCACAGTATAATGGTTACATTTTGTAATTAATCTGTGGATCACATGTATGCTGTGCTGGGGGACGGGGTTTAAAAAGTTTACGGATCAACAACGATCCATAGTTTTAGTCCATAGTTTTCTAGAAAGAGCACTTGGCTAATGTACTGTCATTGTTAATAGTAAATATGTCATGGTTTGGGAGAGACAAAAATAAGAAAAGAGAACAATCAAAGTGACCTGAATCAGTGCCAAAAGCTCAATATAGAAATTGCCTTTACTTATCGCCAGACTGAAAATTGCATTAACATATTTTACTGTCATACAGGAGAGGGACGGAGATGCTGATGAACGAGTGTGCGGGCCACCTGCTGAGGACAAAGAGCGCAGAACATGCCGATGGGGGCGTCGCTGCAGGAGTCGCAGTGCTCGACAATCCTCTACTGATCTAAAAACACATCAGGAGTAGAACTGTATCATAAATACAGATTATCATAGGCTTAATTTATCCATAGCTCCTTTTGTTATGATCATGCCTCTCTCAAACACATTTCCCATGAAGATGTTTCTCACTCAGAAGAAAAGTTATCAACTCAATATGTAACATTTCCATACAAATATTTTCTAAAATTATTTGCCCAGGAGTACCACCACCATGCATATGTTCATTATTTAGCTGATGAGTTGGAGCAGTGCAATGAAAGAGAAATATTCACATGCTGACAAACCTGATCTATTATGATCTGATGATTTCAATAGTGCATAATCATAATGGTTGTTACTTTTAAAATTCGATTTAAAATCAGTGATCCAATTAACCTGATTGTCTCTTACAACAGCCTTGGATCACCTACATGCAGTTTCCTGTAACAATAGGATTCTCCCTTACTGTGAAATTTTATTTTAAGGGCATTAATTTGGTAGAACATATTGTATCTTACCAAGGCACTGAGTCCTTTTATCATTGTTTCATACATTCATACAACATTGGTGGCCACAAGTATAGGGACAAAACTAAAATTCTTTGTTTTAACGATGTTCTGAATTATTTCAATTAATGTCAATAAAGATAATCATTTGTTATTTTATGCAATGAAATTGCCAGGCAAGTCCTTAATTTTTCAAAACCTGTTGGATCCTTCTGTGCATAAGAGTGTAAAAGATCTATATGATCTGTCAAAGAAAGTATCTGCGGTACGTACACTGCCTCAGAGCATAAATGTGTTTTACAATAGCCACTTTTTTTATGTATTATAAATATATTTTATATATTACACTTTTTTTGCATACAGTACTGCTGTCCTGTCAGTACCTTGCTGCCCCTTCATGTTGCTGAATTCCTTTTCTTTTGTCTGTAATTCACTAGAGCTCTTTTCATCGATCTCTAGTCTATTTCTTTTTTATACATTCTACTAGGAAGCAGTGGCTCTGTGCATTGAATTTACCAGATGCAAGGGTCTCACATCAAACAACTTGCAGCAACACTCACCAAATGCATCCAGGCATCTCCTTGTGCCAAAGCAGCTCCGATACCTCAGGAGACTCTCCAGAACCTGGGGGTGTGCTGTAGTGTCTGGTGGCAAATTCTTCGAGTGCTATAGGTTGCAGGGTGGGGCCTCTATGGATCTGACGTGTTTTTCCACCGTCAAGTGTGTCACTGCGGGCATGGGTGTCCCTTGGGTGCCCATAATTCTGTCACCAGTTTAAAGGTACTGTATATATTAATATTCACCTGGTGGTGGTTTTAATGCTGAACGAGTTCCATTCCGAGAGCACGCGAGTCTTGTACACCGTTGACACAAATGTAAAGCATAAAAAAAAAAAAAAAGTCAAACCAAGAACAAGCAACATCTACCATCTTTTCACCTCAGTCCAATCTCTTATTTAATGTTGTTTCCATGGTTATTACTTTGCGCTTCTTAGCAGTCCCCTCCACATCACCACTGCTTTTCCCTCTTGGTTCCACACATCATGGGCTCTGATTGACCACAGTACTACCATACACCATATAACACTACAATTAGCACAGCAGCATATACACTTCAGGGAAAGAAAAATAGTATGAGGTGTATTGTATTAATATATCATATATCGATATAATGTAGAGCAATAAATGTAGGCTTAAATTGTAGTCTCGCCTCTGGTCTACGTGGCGTTTGCGTGTACTCCCTGTTCTTGGTGGGGTGCTTTATAGACTGATTAGCATTTTGAAATTGCCATGGCTAACATACAAGTATAAAAAGGATTGGATTTATGTTTTAAACTACAGTACTGTCATTGTGACAACAGATACTGGTACTAGAATGCAATTAAATCACTAAAACATACTAAGTAATCAAATGTCCTGATATTGCTGGTTTCCATGTCCAAGACAAATGCAATCTATTCAATATTCAAAAAGTGTACAGACATTCATGGATGTAACTAAAAAAAAAAAAAAAAAAAAAAAAAAAACACCCACAATTTTTTTTTACATTTTATTTTACAAAGAAACTCCAGGTGTCCTTTCTTAAACTTAGATGTTCCTGTAAGGAAAAAAAAACTTTAATTAAAACCATGATAATCACAAAACATTTCCACCCTCACTGTCTGCCCAACAGTTAAAAACAGTTTAATGCAGGGTTCAACTACAGTCCTTGAGGGCCAGTGTCCAGCAGTTTGGTGCTGGCCTTCCAGGACTGGATTTGAAGAACCCTGGTTTAAAGGAATAATCAACTATTATTTTGCCAAATGAGTCTTAACAGCTGTCTGCAGTGTTAGAAATTACAGACTGAAGTCAAATCCAAGCACATGTATGGGTAAATTGCATAAACTGCTAACGCTCAAAATGAAACTGAACAAACATTTATTTACTTTAAAAACATTCTAACCATAATACGTTAATTTGAAGTGAATACATGAGGAATAAAAATCAGTAAAGAGGATATTACCAATTTGACCCAAAATAAATGTATAATTAACACACCGTCATTTACGGAAAGTTGTTACTTACTTTGACACAATTGAGTCGTTCTTTGACAGCCTCAAGAGAGAGTCATCAGCTTCACCCTGGGGACAAAAAGAAAATAGCTTTAAAATTGTGTTTACATTTTCATGAAAGCAGTTGGTAGTTCAAACCACTTAATGGTTAAAATCTGAACAGACTTACTGCCTAATACATATGCTCTGGCCACAAGTGAACTTTAAAGAAGAAAAAAAGCTTTGAAAGCATCTATACACCTGCTTAATTAAAGGAACCTTCAGATTATGTGATGTAAATTTGTGGCATTGTAACAGGGCCGTGCAATTAATCGAATTTCAATTACGTTTTGGACTTCCAAACAAGGTAATCAAGATTAACGATTATTGTGAGACATTTCTTTTCATGATGACTCTTGCTAAAAGCTGATGACAAACTGTAGCTCTCTTGATCAGTACAGATCTCTCCCCACTCATGTGAGCTGTGGATTAATTTACTTATTGTGAGCGTCACATTGTGTGCCATTATAATTGTGAGCGTTTCGGGCCTCATTCAGGCCCATGCACAATTCGCATTCACACTCAGTCAACCGTGTTCTCACAGGATTGCTTTGTGAGCTGGCAGATAATGCTTAAACCCTGCCCATTTTGATATTTAAAAATAAATATTGATATTTAAAATGATCAATTTGATATTTAAAAATAATTACATTAAAAATAAATACAATAAAAAAAAATAAAAAAGCAATTAGCACCAGTAAAATTGAGGTGCATACAAGTACATTAACATAGGTTGTTTAGAAACTTTCCTGCTCTGGACACCAACCATCAAGTCCATCACCCAAAATGTGAGTAAGTAATTGTGTAAGTAATGCAAGTAATTCCATTCCAATCCATCCCAAAGATTAGCTCAGACTCATAAAGCTTCTGTTGTTCAGTTACACTGAAAGATGTTACACCCCCCCCCCCACACACACACACAATTCCACTACTCAACTCTTGCAAGGTGCACTGAAAAAACACGCAACATGTCATGCTTTAGAAATTTTTAATAAAGCTCAATTGTCATTTTTCATTATTGATCGCTTGAAATCACAGGAAACCATATTATAAACCAATTAGTTACTACTATTAAAAAGTAAAGTGTCACCTTAACAACTTATAAATAAATTACAACTTTAAGAATACATTAAATTATTGAACCTATTCATTTAGTATTAATTGTGGGCGATAGTTCCTTGCATTAAGTGTTCTTTAAGCAATAAATGGAAAACACTACCCCACCCTCCTTTTTTTTTGGCTGAAACGAAAAATAATTCAGTCCATGACAAAAAAAAAAAGCACTTAGCTTCAGTATGTGATGCATCACTCACTTACTAAAAGCCTAAACTCACTCTCAGCCAGGCACACACAAAAAACACACACACCACAAACAATTTATATCTTACCATTCTACGAATAGCGCCACAGATGGCGTAGGTCTTGAACTGGCCATTGAACCTGCCTGTGACTTTGTCAACCTGATGTAGGTGGAAAAGAAAGGACAAGCCATGACAGATCAGTTATTTTAACACAAACTTCTCCATTGTGTTGCATAACTGTACGTAGTATATCTTTTCACAGAATGTAAAGAAAAGTCTGAGAAGAAAAATTGAAAACCTTAATGATCTGATCTAGTTCAGTGAACTTAAAGTGCTCATGAGAAGTTGTTTGAGAGTGCATTTATTACTGGCAAACACTGAATTATGCTGAACATTTTGATGTGGACATTACACAAAAAAGCAAAAACATGTCTCAAAGTAGAAAAGTCTTCACTGACAGAAATAAATGTGACTAAATTAACGCATTTATTAAATTCCACCAAAGCATTAGTTATAGGTCAGTCTGTGTAACATGACTTTCAGGGCAAACTTGAATGTTCTGCTGTGCAAGTTCAAATGAGACGAAACTTAATCATTATTGAGAGGGATGGGATTAAAGCCACGGAGGGAAAAATTACCTCAGCAATGTTGAGCTGGATGGAAGCATGGTCCTTTGCACCAATAATCCTGTTGCTCGCAGAGCTGTGAATGAAAAACATTAATGTTAAAGTCACTCTAGTGTCATTTCAGTTCCGGTGACTCTAGGAATGTTTAAACAACCAACATGCAATAACACGTCGTTAATACATGTAACAAAATCGAAATAAAGGGTATTTACCATTTGCGAGGCACGTACAAGTCCACGAATTCTCCAGCGTCGTTCTGCATGTTGTAGATTTACGATTGCCGTTAAGGCTGTTTAGACCTGAACATCACATGCGGCAAAAAACAAACAAAAAAAACAGACCTTTAACATTTACACAGGTTCATAAAATTCTTCACCCAAACAATTTCAGCAAAATCATCATCAACTAATGTAAACAAAACAGGGGAAGTGTTAATGTAACGGCACGGCTGAGAAGAACCAAATTAGAACTAGCAAAAACTAGAACTAGCACAGAGTTAGCTTGCTGGGCTAATGCTAATGACTGCTGCACAGAACACGTACCGCCCTAATTTTCTAAAATATAACCTAACACATTATACTCCACATATACACTATATTTATCATTACATTATCATTAGGTACATAAGCTAAATAAAACATATTTAACATCTCATTAGAATCAACAAAACACTTCTTTTTATCGAGGAGCACGTTTTCTTCTTACCGCAGATCACGAATGGCTGACGGAAAAGGAAGAAAGCGGCGGCAGCAGGAAGTGACGTTAACAGAGATCGTGCGCGTGAAGCAGGCGACGATAACGAAGCGCGTTCCCTTCAGTGCCACTCTGGTACTGCTCTGACAACGCCGCCTCGTCTCAGCCAATTAGGTCTCGTGTCATTGTGTTGCGTATTTAATATTCATGAGCATTGCCTTTGATTGGAGAGTTCGCCCTCAATCCCTAGCTCACTTTCAGCGTTTTCAATGCTGATTGGCTGATTTTTCTCGTAGTAGAGCACCAAGATGTGCCTCTCTGGAGGGACTTGGATTGTACCCAGTGTGTAAGGACATAAGAAAGGATTTAGTGCACATGCGACCTATGTGGTGAATGCAAGTTTTAATAAACGTTGTTTTTTGCGTTATTGATGGAAACGTTTAATATTAAAACATGAGAGCTGATTGTGAGTAGTGTCGGAGTGAACGCAAATTTGCAAGAACAGCTGGTAAAGAAAAACGGCCTTCAAGTTCAAAGTGCAGATACAGCTGCTTTATTACCAGAGAACGGTAATGTTAATAAATTACATTAATAAATACAATTCTGCAATTGAGATTTTATGCATGTTCGATCATATGGACTGTGAGATTCGGATAGTTTGACAGTTAAACGAAAAAAAAAATCAACCGCCGTTTCCCGTGCTCTGAATAAGCTCGAATTAGCTTTGGAATCGGTTCTGATCGTGATCCGCATGCTCTCTAGCGAATGTTATTTATTAGCTTTACTCTTGCTACCAGATTGAATAGGTTTATTCAAAGCTCAAGACTCAAATCTTTAGCTCATCTGTAAACACTGTGTGTATGCGGAAGTTACTATTACGTTTAGTAAGGGTGCTTAAGGAAGTTCACCAGCTTCTGGTTACTTCTGTTTAACTCTTCTCTCCACCGCAGGGTTTGGCAAGGCTCGATGTGGAAAAGGCTATAAAAAGGACGCAGTGTCAGTTTTGCACTTCTAGTTTAGCAGCCTGCTTTCGGCCACGATGCCGTGTGATGAAGCTAACGCGGAAGAGACGCTGCACGCCCCCGAGGAGCTGAAGCAGCACGCGCACGTCCCCAGCCTCGAGAAATACACCGAGCTCTACAACAAATCAGTCGACTCTCCTGAGGGTATTATTATTGTTATTATTATTATTATTATTTCAAGTTAAAAGGCGACAGATGCAAGATTGGTTGAGCCAAACTAGTGTGAACATAAATGTGTGTGTGTTCCTGTTTCTAATAGAAAAAAACAGTCTAACCACAAATTCGTGTCTGTGTCCTGGCTGTGACACAGAGGAGAGATTTATTGTCATTTTATCAGAAGCTACACTGATCTGCCATAACATTATGACCACCTGCCTAATACCGAGAAGGTCTCTCCTCGTTGCCACCATAACAGTGATGCACTGTGTGTTCTGACATTTCTATCACAACCAGCATTGACCGTTTCATCAGTTTGATCTACACTAGATGCTACACTACATGAGTCCAGACTTGTGCATCCGTAAGCCTTGGTCACCCATAACCAGTCGACAGTTCACTTCCACAGTTTCCTTCCTTGGAACACTTTTGGCAGGTCCTGACCACTGCAGACCAGAAACATCCCACAAGAGCTGCAGTATTGGATTTGCTCTGACCCAGTCCGCTTATCATCACAATTTGGCCTTTTTCCATCAGGAAAAAAAAAGTTTACTTGCCGCTTAATACTGTATATCACATTCACTCCAGACGACATTGTAATGAGTAATCCAAGGATGGAAAACTGGCGGACTGGTGACACGGTCATGGGCGACTACGGCTCCATGGTGCGAATGGGGAGTGAAGGCTGGCCCGTATAGTCAGATCCAATAGTAGCTCAAATTGAGGAAAAGGTTAATGCCGATTTCAATAGAAAGATGTCAGAACACATGGGTCATTACTGTTTTTGTTGGCAAAGAGGGAGGAACTTACTCAATGGTCAGAATGTTATGGTTGATCAGTGAAATAATTGCTTTGTCTTCTCTCTATGTCTAGAGTTTTGGGGAGATGTCGCCAAAGAATTTTTCTGGAAGACCAAATATACTGGCAAGTTCATGGACTACAACTTTGACGTGACCCAGGGGGAAATCTACATCAAGTGCATGGAAGGAGCCACCACAAACATCTGCTACAATGTCCTGGACCACAATGTCCATGAGAAGAAGTTGGGAGACAGAGTGGCTTTTTACTGGTCAGTCTATGTGATCTGTTTCAACCACAGTCTACACACTCAAATAGGACTGATTTCTACTAAGAAACTGTTTAGAAGTCTGATTTTCTTAGTCCAGATGCTGGTAACTTGCACATTCATTCAAAAATGTGATTCCTTTGTTTCTATGAAGTTTAGATTACAATTTTAGAATTGTTCTCTTTAAAGGTAAATGTACTCTAACCACAGTATCTAGGTACGTCGTATCTCAGTTGATGACATGCTTCAGTAGGTTTTCAGTGCAGTGAGATGGAGGTAAAAAACATGAAATCTCTCTTCATTTACTATGAACTTGTAAGCATATAAACTTGTACAGTAATGTAATCAGTGGCAAACTTTTCCGAACAAACAAGATATGCACTAAAAGGCACATACTGTTCTTTCTTCAAAAGGATACTTGCTTTTAGGTATCTAGATGCAAATGCAGCAACAATAACAGCATTCCCTATTGCATATTGAGTTTTTGCGGACATGTGACTATTACGACATCAGACAAAACTGTATGGCAGAAGGACTGTTAACCAACATTACCTGGTGATTACCTTCCAGATTAGCTGATGCTTAGTCACACAATATAAAAGAGCAACCAAGCAATTGATAGATTTTTACGTTCTGCTGATTAATTTCATATGCTGTTTGTTGCGGTGGACTTCACAACTTATTCAAAAGAGAATACAAGTGTGAAAATGGATGAAGAAAGTAATAAGGATATTAGTTTGCAGATGTTTGATTTGTTATCATAATGTGATGACATCAGATTGTGTTCAAATATGAGATTTAGCCAATTCACTGCTTCTGTTGCAAATGAGACCATTCTATGGAATATGCTGTTTTACACTTTATAAAATGATATGCAGGTAATGTTAACTAACTTATAATTAATAGCTAACTAACTGTTCTGTGGTTGGATCCCAAATAGCCAAAAATGGAAACCTAGTGTGCTATGTAGGGTGCTTAATTTGCTGTTACACACACCAAGTAGTGCCCTCGTTTAGGATTTAGAGAGGGATTTGGGATTCAGCCTTTGTGTTATAAACTAGTTAGCATTGTAGCTCGAAGCATGATGGTTCAGAGGGAATTTGGAATGACTAATGATGCTATCAGATGTGTTTCCTTGCTGAGAGAACTTAAGTGACTGGTTTTGAATGTGGGTTTTGGCACTGGCATTCAGTAAGTACGGGCCCTTCCGCCGTCCAGAAGTGGAAGAGACCGTGCAGAAAGATGTCATGACATCAAATGAAAAGGTAAGTGCAACCAATGGTTCCTTTAAATAAGGGATATTTAAAAAATATTTGATATAGATAGCACTGTTATTACCTAATGAAATGCCAGTGCACCTGAGAAGTCCACTGTTCTTCTCAACTCTGAGTTCCTCCTTCAGTAACAGAGTGACATCAAATCCACGTGGATGCGCACAACATCAGAAATAAACCCTCTTTCATTTACATGAATTGTACTGCATATACAACCATTATGTTTAATTTACTCAACATACAGACATATGTAACAGGAAATCCTGTTGTTGAATGCAGTTCTGCCAGGCCTTGCAGATAATGTTGACAATATTGTCCTCTTTAGTTGTTAAAAATACTCTATGCTATTGATAAGTTTTACTATTTGGAAGATACAATGGCATGTTCCATAAATGCATCACTTTTTATACTTTTAGCCCTGGTATTGACTCTAATATTAATAATTCCTTAAAAAGCTTGGAACAATCTACCAGGCAGTTTGTTTAGAAAAAATGTTCCATGGTATATGTGATGTACAAAGAGAGATCGTTCCCTTCACAAAGCAGATTATGATTTCAATGTTTTTTTACTGTTTCTTTACTGTTACCGCTCCTTATAGTATGTATGGTGTTACTTAGTGGTAATTTTCAAGAAACCTTTTCCTTGTTTTTTACACCGTGATCCCTGTACAGAATTTCTCCAGAAGTGCCTGAAGACACACTGATTAGTACTGTAGCTTTCAATGCTTTAAGCTTTTTTCCCCCTCACCAGCTCATTAGCCAGTAAATGTCTGTTTGTTTTGTATCTTTGTTTTGTGTTGCAATGTTTCTGTTCTTTCCAACATAGGAGGCAATAATTATTTTAAACAGCACATATGCAATGTAAAGAGTTTTACTGTAAAATAGATGCCAGTACTTTAACAGTATTTGACTATATTGAACAACTGTGGTAATTGTACAGTATATGACAGGGATAAAATTAGCATTTAATTCCTATTGTCAGGGACAAGTGATAAAGCAGGATATAAACTCATATATACAGTACAGACCAAGAGTTTGGACACACCTTCTCATTCAAAGAGTTTTCTTTATTGTGTTCTTTATTGTGTTCTTTAGCCCAAACGCGTCTCTTCTGCTTGTTGCCTGTCCTTAGCAGTGGTTTCCTAGCAGATATTCTACCATGAAGGCCTGATTCACACAGTCTCCTCTTAACAGTTGTTCTAGAGACGTGTCTGCTGCTAGAACTCTGTGTGGCATCGACCTGCTCTCTGATCTGAGCTGCTGTTAACCTGCGATTTCTGAGGCTGGTGACTCGGATGAACTTATCCTCCGCAGCAGAGGTGACTCTTGGTCTTCCTTTCCTGGGGCGGTCCGCATGTGAGCCAGTTTCTTTGTAATGTTTGATGATTTTTGTGACTGCACTTGGGGACACTTTCAAAATTTTCCAAATTTTTCGGACTGACTGACCTTCATTTCTTAAAGTAATGATGGCCACACGTTAACTGCTTTTTTCTTGCCATAATACAAATTCAACCTCTTTGAATGAGAAGGTGTGTCCAATCTTTTGGTCTGTACTGTATATATATACAACACAGATGGCAGACAGAGAAGATCAAATGGCACATGTTATTTGGGACATACAGTATGTATTAAAAAAACTATTGGCTAATATTTTTCTCAAATAAAATCACTATGCCAGACTATACCGAACTTGTGCTCGGATGTGGAACAAAAGTTTTATCAACAAATAAACTGCATCCTTGCCAAGCACAGCAATACTTTGCAAAAACTACAGTGTTGTGCAGATTAAATGAGCATATTAGCCTATGTGATGAACTGATTTGTGACATTAAGGAAGCTGATTAACTAGTTTCACAGCAACATTGTTTTGTCTCAGATGTTGCTATTGTTGGAGGCCATCTTCAAGTTTGCTTATTTAACCTCATTTAAATTTAAACAAGCTCTTCAGTAGAGTTACAAGCTTGGCATTAAACTCCAGGATAAATACGAAGGTATTAGTGAATAGCGATGGGATCTTGGACAAAGTAGTTTAAGACAGTTAAGTTGGAAATCCAATTACACATTAGTCTGTGATTGTATAAGATTATTACTTTTTTGAGCGTCTATAACAATCTTTTTTTAATTGATAAGGCCACTCATTGCAATTAGAACATCAAGGATTATTTTTGGGTAAATGATCATGAAATATTAAAATGAAATAATTTAATGAATAGCTAATGATTATAGTTAATATTATTAATATTATTATAGTGTAAATACTAGAAAATGTCTGTGTAAGCCAAACCTAACAAACATTTCCTCCTGGATTTAGAAAAGTTACAGACCACATCTTCAGACTCACATGCTTTAGCTGATTAACCATAAAGTGCAAAGTGCAAATCTGACAGTTTTTTTTTTTTGCTTGTACTTGATGCCAGCAAAACTCAATAAAAGCTCAAGTTCACAGACATCTGAGAGCTCAAAAGAACAATGAATATAAAGGAAGAGGTGTTCGTTAATCTGATGGTATGGTGGTAAAAAGATCATTCTAACATAAACAAATAAAACCTATCATACATTTTTATGGTTGCATTTCTTTTGTCATCAATGAATGATTACATTCAATATCTTAACTTAAATATTCTGTGATTAATCTCAGTAAACTAAATCAGTTTTTTACATAGTGTTGTTCTCCGTGTTATTTCTAGGCTCTAGCTGGTGTTTTTGATAGAAACTCCAACGCTTTTCTACTGTATACACTTTGTTGCTATGAATAAGGGCATCTACTAAATGCTGTAAATGTAATAAGAAATCAAAAAAATATTCCATCAAAGTGAAGTATTGCAAGATATTGATAGGATTTTTTAAAACAAGTTAAACAAGCTGAGGTATGCATCAGTAAGTGTTTTTAGTCGTCTGTTTTTCCACAAACAAACACAAGTTCCTGCAAGCAACAAAGTTAATGTTTGATGTTTTTGAAGCCACATGTTGTTTTCTAAATGTTGGTAAAGTATTAATCGGCTACGGGAAAGAAAAAAGATGAAGTAATATCTCTCCTGTCATGTGTGTCTGTTTTCAAATCTTATTTGATTTCTCTCTTTTTGTACCTCTGTGTTGTGTGAATCGCTTTCACTTAGGGAGGGAAATGAGCCAGGAGATGAGAAGGTGGTGACATATCGACAGCTACTCCAGCAAGTGTGCAAGTTTGCCAACGTTCTGAAGTCACTAGGTGTGTTAAGTAAGAATGAGCAGACTTTTTTAGAAAATGGTAGCGATTAGGAAAACTAAACGATGTGTTGTGTCCTAAAGGGGTGAAAAAGGGGGATCGCGTCTCCATCTACATGCCCATGGTAGTGGAACTGGTGGTGGCCATGTTGGCTTGTGCCCGAATCGGAGCCGTGCATTCCATTGTGGTATGTTCATCCTGTAACCAAACACAAGCACATTGTTTGTTCGAATAGTTTTTATTTTACTGTAGCTTATTAAAGGACAGATCACAGAAGCTTGTGGTGATGGTTGCCAGGTTTTATCAACATTCTCATCCCTCAGAAATCACACATATAGAGTTGTGATTATTATAGCAGAATCTAGGTTTCTCAGGGTTTATTTATTTTTGATCGGGTGGGCATAATCTCATTTAATTTAAGTTAAAATTCTTCTTCTTATTATTATTAATAACAATAATAATAATAATAGAATATTTATCTGCAAAACATAGACATTATATGTAAAAACCTGGCAATAAAAATTATTACAATTATATAATAAACTTGGTGTGCATATATATAGTAACGTTTTGTGTGTGTGTGTGTGTGTGTGTGTGTGTGTGTGTGTGTGCTCCAGTTTGCAGGCTTTTCAGCTGAATCACTCTGTGAAAGAATTATAGATTCTCAGTGCTGTCTGCTGATTACAGCTGGTAAGAATTGTTTCAGTTTAAACTGCTTTAGTTAAATTCACCTATTTAATACAACAACATCCTTTACCTAAAGAAAGGAAGTTATGGATTAAAAACAGAATGGATCTTTACTTAAAGATGTGTATCACCAAATCCTGGCACCAGCATTTTGGCTCTTTCTCTAAAGCTGTACTGGGTATTATTGTTTAAATAAATCGATGTAGCTATAAATCCACTTTAAGCCCCACTGTGAATAAGGATTCATTTGATGTTTGAATATAGATTAGTGAGTTTGCTTATCCGGGCGAGCCCTGTAACCCATGCACAGTAAGACTGTCAAGAAATAACTGAACAAAAAGATTTTTCCTTCGACGGCTAAAATCAGTGACCTAATTAGTTTCCAAGAAATTTAATCGTCAATTTGTTGGTCATGTCAACACAGGTGGTTTTTGTAAGATCTGCATGCTCTAACATGTACACATTACTACTGACTGCAATGGAATGAAAAAACGGCATCATCAGAATCAAAAGCGAAAGTGTAGAAGCATTTTACTCTTAATTCAGCTGAAAAATAGCCGCTAACATCAGAGGAAAACGTTGTGGTGGGATGTAGTCGAGCACCGGTCTGTGAAATAAGCAAGAATCAGGTTAGTGGGGAAAGGACACACACCTGGGGAGAATGTAGTAGCCTCAGTGTGTTGGTGTGAGACAAATTATTGCTGTTATTACATGTGTTATAATACAAATCTATGTATAGCTGTAATAATGCATATCTATATTAATAATCTGGCAACCTTACGCCCATTGTATACAAGAAAACCGCATATGTAATACATAAAACACTAGAATATGTAAATCACTACTATCCAAAAATGAGCATGCATTAATTTATTCTTGTTAAGTGCAAACACCCACATGATTTCAGTCATCTTTGTTCCCTTTCTCTCTCAGATGGCTTTTACAGAGGAGATAAGCTTATAAGTCTAAAGGTTATTGCTGAAGAAGCTCTGCAGAAATGTCGAGAAAAGTAAACTATACACAAAGCACACCAAATTGGTGACATCTTTTGTTTGTCGTCTGAAACTTCATTTTGTTGAATACACTTTGCATGTGTGTTAGGTCTTTTCCTATACAGCGGTGCATTGTCCTGAAACACTTATTAAAGGATGAAGCAGAGGCCTCCATGTCACCTCCAGCAAAACGCTGCTGCCCTGACCTCCAGGTGAACTTTTCCCATATGTATTGTCCATTAACCAATTTGTGTAAACAGCAATTTGATTCCTATAATGTTCACCATGTATGTGTTTTTACCAAATACACAAAGATGTTGTTTTTTAAGTATTTTTTTGTTAAGTATATATATATATTATTCTTATTAATTTGTAACATAAATCTGGAATTGTGTATGATTTGCCCATTTCGTATTGTTAATATGTAATAATATGGATGGTACAATTATTTTTCCAGTTAAACAATTTTTTTCTTTAAGCTATTTTATTTATTTATTTGTTTCATTTTTTTCCGGGTAGCTCAGGGTTTGAGGCTCTGGGTTCCACGCTGCCCCGCACAGGGTTCAGCATGACATAAAAAAATTATAATGACAAAATACAAGAAACAACAGATGTGTTTTCTACTAGTATGGAGCCAAATGTCTTCACTTCGGTGACGTTTTTTTATCCATATTTATCCAAATCCTCACTTTCACTTCCTCCCCCGACCTTTTAGCAAAAGAAGCAGACAGAAAAAGTAAGGAAGGTCCGTCCCGTCCCCAAGGTATTTCAAGCCCTCCATCTGTTTAACTCTCTTTTTCCCCCCCTTCACTCTTTCTTTAACACTTGTTTGTCCCCATTCCCTGCGGACCATAATGTCCCTTGGGAAGGTTCAAGGCCTGCATCAGTGTTCACACTCTCTCTAATGCAGTGTGTCTGTGTAAATGCATCTGCTCATACACATTTACACACCTTTCAGACTTGGTACACCTTTGTGGTTTCACATATGTAGCTGTAAAAATACTGTTTCTGTTCGAATGAGTTGTAACTAAGTACTTTCATTTTTTTGGAGTACCAGTTCTGAAACCTGATGATTACTTGGTTTGGGGAAAAAAAAACAACAGCAGCCTGTGTCCCAAACGTTAGACTTCGGTTAGTGCTGTGTGTCCCAAGCATGAGACCTGATACTCTTTCTTCTAACAAACCTTCTTGTTAGGCGTCATTTGTGTGTGTGTGGAAAAAGAAAGCTGGTTTACAGAAATAAATTCAAGGCATTGTGTAGTGAAATAAAGCGCTTTATTATCTGCTAAATGTTTGAGTACTTGGTGTCTAATTAGCTAGCTTACTGTTGCAGCTTCTCTACACAGCAACTTGTCTTTGTGACAGTAGTGCAGTGGAGTGCAAAGGTTTGCATCCCCCATTATTTTTGAATACAGGTTCAGAGATACAAACAAGTTTGGAGACAGTTAATAGGTACTGTAGGATATATGGATATACAGTATGAATAACATAAACATTTTTATTAATTTTCCTTCCATTGTTCATTGCGTATCCTGATCAGATCTTTACATACTTACTTGTAATGATACAAGTGCAATCGAACAAAACTAAATGTCATATTGTGATAAATTACCCATTTTCCATATTTTTCCACAGTGGTATGCAAATTTTTGCACTCTGCTCTCTCAGCAGCCAGTAGCTGTGGCTAACTCTCATATAGATGTGTCTAGTATTACAGAAGCTTTCCTCTTTTTTATATCGCAGTTAACGCTTGGATCAAGCGCGCTTATGTGTAAGGGGAAAAGGGTCTGGAAACACTGTAGTCACCATAGAGTCCTTAACATCCCATAATACTGTGAACGCCAATCTTGCTCATTTTTTTTCCCTGTCTAATGTTATAATAATTGTTTTCTCTTTTAAAAGCTAATTAGTTGTTTTAGTTTCATTTCCTGCTCTCAGCCCCTGACATGCATGCTTGATTGAACTGACCCACCCAACTTGACGCTTCTGCTCATGTTTTGCTATAAAATTGTGTTTATCACTAATTTGACATTGTTGTTTCTCAGGCTGCATGTAGTTAAGCAGAGGTGTGGGGTCTGTGGTATAAAATAAGCTGCATTTACATTATATTGATGTTGTTCATCCTCAGAACATCTGGCGCAGTTTGGGTTGAAGAAGAATCTTTTGACACAATATTCAGAGAAGTTCAGGTAAAAATGAAAACTCATGATATGCTTCTCTGTTTCATGGGCTTTGGTTGGCACAGGTGCCCTGGAACCCGGAGGTGGATGTGTGGTGGCATTCTCTAATGGATGGTGCTTCGGATGAGTGTGAGCCAGTGTGGTGTGAGTCCGAGGACCCTCTCTTCATCCTCTACACCAGCGGGTCTACTGGCAAACCAAAGGTACTGTGTCTTAAAGTCCCAAAGTCTGCAACAGGATACAGAATACAGTTTTGAACATAATCTCACTCAGAAAGAATGCAATATTACTATAATAAATTATAATAAAACATATATTAATCTTGGCTATGGGTGAGCCTTGGGTGCCAGTGATCCTGTCACCAGTCTGCTGATGATCAATGTTGTTTAGTTCACCTGGCATTGGTTATTGATGTTATGGCTTAGTGGTGTACATATAAGATGTCACAGTGCTTGGGCCCTAAATAATAATACACATCAATCCTGTGTTGTCGTAGTGTATGAGGGCCATGTCTACATGTCTTTTGTTCTTCTAAGCATTATTTCGGGCCCAGGCACTATGACATCAGAGTGGAACGGCACATGGTTCTTGCAACTATATTTAATATTCTTGTTGTAACATAAACATCACCATCAGATGAATTGTATAACTATCAATTATATATCAGTAAACTGGTCATGGGACCAGGGATCATTTCTACCTTGCCAGCATGTGCAGTCCGATCCCAGAAAAATAGCCGCTGTAGCACAAATTTCTGAAAAGCTAGTCATCAAATAAACAACTGTCACACAATTTGCACAAAAGTATGTGTATACAATTGAACATTTAAAACAGTTTGCAGGAACAAGCCTGTGATTAACTTTTTTAAAATGTTACTGAAAGTTTTAGTTTTGTTTGAAGATAGAAATAACAAGAAGTCTGATTCCTGTAATACCACCACACAAGGTTTGTGTAAAAAAATAGCAGAAGGAAGAAGGAGAGGACATGGCTGGCTTGTGTCATAACCCAGTGTGAAATATGGGGAATTACTTCAGTTGGTTGTTCTTTTTTTTTTTAGTCCTGATCCGTGTGTTTGTTTGTTTCCTCCCTTTTCAGGGTGTGCTGCACACCGTCAGTGGTTACATGCTCTACGTTGCTGTAACGTTTAAGATGGTGTTTGACTACCACCCTGATGACATTTTCTGGTGCACAGCAGACATAGGCTGGATTACGGGTCACTCCTACATCACGTACGGTCCACTAGCCAATGGGGCCACCAGTGTCCTGGTGAGGGAACAACATCAACAATTTGCATACTTTCGGAAATAATTCAGAATATTTGGAGCAGCACTGTACTGTAGGGTTCTGATACCTGATTGTTTTTATTTAATTAGGTTTGAAAAGAGGTTTTAGTCACGATACAGAAATGCAGCAGCGTACTGTAATTTATCATTAACATGGCAAGTTGAACTTAAATGCCTTGTATTCTTCTTTCTCAATCTTTGCTGCCAGTTTGAAGGTTTACCCACCTATCCCGATGTCAGCCGAATGTGGGAGATAGTGGATAAATACAAAGTTTCCACGTTTTACACGGCACCCACGGCCATCAGACTGCTTATGAAGTACGGCAGTGAGCCAGTAAACAAGTAAGTGCTTTTTTACAGCTTCTTTGTGGTTGTCACACCTCAGATACTCTTATAATACTAAGAATATTATATATGTTTGCTTAGGCAAGGTGCTGTGTTTAAGCCGCATAATCACACCATTTATAACCGCACACTACATCGTCAAATGTCATCAGTCACTACAATCTAAATTTTAGGCCACACCCATTAAGTTAACACAGGTCTCAGAGGTCCCCCAAGGTGTCTGTAAATGCTCGAGCTGAAATAACACTCGCATGCATTTTTTTCATACCTCTCTCTGTTTCACTCCTCTGCGTGAGCGTGCCATTTCAGTGTCTATGCAGGTGAGCTACTGCTGAGCCATGTTATTAAATGTGTTTTTACATTTTATATTGCAATATAAAATCATTTAATTTAACTTTAAGTTAAATGAAAATGTGTTTCAACAGAAAAGACTTTAAATAAAACATAAGAAAGAAGAACTGAAGTTTCCCTTTTGGTCACTAAGGTTGGGGTTGGATTTAGGTGCAGGGATCACACGCATCAGTTTCATTAACAGTTATGTCAGTGGAAGATCCTCTTAAGGACAGTGAAATTGTCTACGTGTGTGTTCTCAGGTTTAAGCGAAAGTCTCTGAAGATCTTGGGAACAGTGGGGGAACCCATTAACCCTGAGGCCTGGCAGTGGTACTACAATGTCGTCGGGGAGAAACGATGCCCCATCGTGGACACTTTCTGGCAGACTGAGACCGTAAGCGGCTCCCTTTTTATTGCAGATTTTTGAAGGATAGGAGTAAAGTACCGTAAAGGTCAACCTACGTCATTTTGTATATAAAGAAATAAACCCCATATTTATTTCTTTTTTTCTGCTTCGGCTTTTAGTGTACACAATTCTGAGCCCCTATACAGATGAATACTGTGTTATTAGTGTCCCTGTACTAGAGTTCAATCATCTTCATTCAAGTTAATGGATTTGCTAGCTTCAATATTTGGCCAAAAAAAAAAGTGCCACCTTTTATCATAAAACCCATGTTTATGAAGGAGTAAAATTATGTTTTTGTGTGTGTGTGTTTTTTAAGTGTGCTTGTGCATTAGATGAATTACAAACTGAAATCCAGGCTTGTGTAATGGATGCTGTTTCATTTTGATTATGGACTTGATCTAATTATTCTGGATTGCTTTTGGTTTCATTTACACCATGTCTGTGACTTTGCTCAATTTGGTAATAACTTACTTATTTACATCACAAATGTTTGTGCTTTTCAGGGCGGACATGTTTTAACTCCTCTTCCAGCAGCCATTCCTCTGAAACCAGGATCAGCAGTGAGTGTTTCGAGCTTCTTATTTTCAGTCACCGTCATTGAATTCTAGTAATGTCCAGATTGGTGTGTTGAATATGTTCAGTTATTTCATTTCTTTACTTCAGCCGTGCAGTTGGTCTTGCAGTTTGTAATTTTGAGTAAGACATGTTTCTTTTGCCCGTAGACATTTCCTTTCTTTGGAGTCGTTCCTGCCATACTGAATGAGTCGGGAGAGGAACTTGAGGGACCAAATGAAGGCTACCTGGTAAAAAGACTTGTTTTAAAGAGTGTTTTACAGTTTACGCCACTACAATCTCTCAACAGAAGCAAATAATAAGGCGTGTTTAACATTAAAGTGCTGCCGTGCCATTTTGGTACAACTTCAGTTCTTGCTATCTCTCATCTGCTGTTGCAGCTAAATGTAATCATCAGTAACTGCTTCGTTTTTGAGTCAGCAGCAGCAAACAAATATTTAACTGCTTAATTTTTTGTGCAAAAATATACTTTGATAGATCATATTTTTTTCTAAAGTCATTTTGACCATGATATAATAGGGTTCGAGATCGCTGAATGTGACACTATATGCAGAGTGCTCACTGGAATAACTTGAAAATGACAAAAGTAAACTTTCTTTCGGCTGCTCCCGTCAAGGCGTTGCCACAGCGGACCATATGATCCGCACGCGCAACTTGGAACCACCACTCATGCAGTGGAGGTAGTTTGGAATGTGGCAACCCACACCAATGTTAGGGCTCAAACCTCGATCCTCAGATCCTCAAATTAACAACCTAGAGCCTTAGTCACGTGAGCAACCACTGCCCCACACAGTAATAATAAATAACAATTCAGTGAACAAGTTAAGAAAAATCTGACATTGCTTTTGAATTGTGATTGAAACCCCACCCCATTACACCACCACCAGCCTGAACCACTGATACACGGCAGAATGGATCCATGCATTCATATTGTGTAAACAACTATTAACTTTGTTTTTGGTGAGCCTGTGCGCATTGTAGCCTCATTTTCCTATTAGTTGACAGGAGTGGCTTCTGGTGTGCTCTGCTGCTGTTGTAGCACATCTGTTTAAAGGTTCGAGGTTCAGTGGTGTTTTTAAGCATACCGTATTTGTTACAAGGTGTTATTTGAGTTACTGGTGTGTTTCTATCAGCTCGAACCAGTGTGAGCATTCTCCTCTGACTTCTGCATCAACAAGGCATTTTTGCCCAGAGAACTGCCACTCCCTGGAAATACTCTAAACTGCCCAGTTGGCATCAATAACTATGCCACATTCAAATTCACTTAATTCATGTTTCTTCTCCATTCTACAATTCAGTTTCTGAATCCTGTACAGTAGCAGTAGTACAGATGCTCCTAAATGGACTCCATTACCATAAAGCAGCTGTGACCAGCATGTCTAAGAAATGTGATTCAGTAGGTTTTATGTATAAATATAAAAATCCATCCTTTTTGTAGAAGTAGATCAGAGAATCTTAAATGTGAAGGTGAATATCCCAGTATTAACCTGACATTATAAACCGTGCGTGTGCAGTAGTGCTGCTGCGTTTATTTTTATGCCCACTTTATAACCGGACTTTCTCCAGATCTCACTTCAGGCCAACTTTTTGCTGCTTCCAGCTTTTTAAGTCAAATGAAGCAAAATGATAGTATTTTTAATTTTTTAAGTTGTTAAAAGAGCTTAAGTAGCAGTGTAGGGTGATAGTTTAATATGGTCAGAGGACACATTCTAGAGTAACAGTCTGTGCCAGTGGAGACTAATAGCTGTTGTTTGTTCCAGGTGTTTAAGCAGCCTTGGCCTGGCATGATGAGGACCGTGTACAGAAACCACCAGAGATTCGAGACTACCTACTTTAAGACATTTCCTGGCTATTATGTAACTGGAGATGGTAATGTGAAACACTGCATTTATTCAGAACTCAATGGATGGTTTATTGATCTGTTTTGGTGTTCAACACTTCACGAGTTTGGCTATGAATATTTGTTTTTCTTGTGATTGCCAGTGCAATCTACATGCCAGGTTGTGTATGCATGGACCCGCTGGAGTGTTTTAGACCATTACTTATCAATTATTAAGGCCCCATTACTTCCAGTAATAAGTGCCTGATAATTGGCTCACACAAAATTAAACCTACCCCTGTTTCAGTGTTATCATTAATGCATCTCATATTACCTCATTAGACATTTCAGCATCTGTATTGTGCACTTTATTATATGTATTGTGCACTATTATATGATTTGTGTGTGTGTTCAGGTTGCCGCAGGGATAAGGACGGGTACTACTGGATCACAGGCAGGATTGATGACATGCTTAATGTTTCCGGTAAGAGACAATGATGAACACATTTCCTTTGCTTCTCTTAATTTTGCATTTCCAAGTGCATGAAAATAGCGTAAGAATTTTCTAAAATCTCTCTCAGGTCATTTGCTGAGCACGGCAGAGGTGGAATCTGCTCTAGTGGAGCATGAGGCAGTAGCTGAGGCAGCTGTGGTAGGAACGCCGCACCCTGTTAAAGGAGAAAGCTTATATTGCTTCGTCACACTCAATGATGGCATCAACTATACTGCCACCCTGGAGGCCGAGCTCAGGAAGCAAGGTGTGTGACTGTGTTTGCGTGGGGAGGGCTGTATTCAAAAGAATTTTAATGTTAAAAGGTCTAAAGTCATAGATTAGGCACAGACCTGGTGACCTCTTCGCTCGCACAATTTAAAGTTTCCTCTGCCTTAACGTAATCGTCCCACCACATTAGACGATCAATAGCTGATCAGTTCCATCCGACATCAACAGTGCAAAGGCTGGAGTTCAAAAGCGCTGTCACAGAGATAGATAAGGCTAGGAAATCTGCCTTCTGCATTCTGATTGGTTACATGAATTGAGCTTCATCTACAGTTGAGTAGAAACCTAGAGCTTGAAGGGGGATTTAAATTGTTGTGATTTTAGTCCAATTTAGCAGAATTACGTTTAAATCTCAGTGTGAGTCTAAACCACAATTATATTATAAGTGATTTCTAAATACTGATTTACAATAATAAAAAAAATGGTTGCAAAACTGTTAGCTACTGTAGCTTCTGTTAGCAAGCTACTGTGTGCATTATGTTTTGATAAAAAATAAAATTTGGGCTGTTATCAGTCAGAAACCTAAAGACGATGAAGGTTAGAACATGAATCATGTTTTTAAACCTGGAAGTATGCAATGCACACAACAGTATGGGTGACCTATCAACAAACCAAAAGAGGACAAATTGTTGGTGCGCATCTGTGATCAAGGCAGCAAGTCTTTGTGATGTACAGGATCAAGAACCACAGTATCCAGGTTAATGTCAGTATACCACAAAGCAGGATGAACCACATCCAACAGGAGTAACTGTGGACGCAAGAGGAAGCTGTCTGAAAGGGATGTTTAGTGCTAACTCGGATTGTATCCAAAAAACATAAAACCACAGCCGCCCAACTCACTGCAGAACTACTTCGTTGGGAGCCCCACAGAGTCAATGTACATGGCCGGGCTGCTATAGCCAAACCTTTGGTCACTCGTGCCATTGCCAAACGTCAATGGTTTCAATGGTGCCAGCAGCGAAAATCTTGGGCTGTGGACAATTTGAAACATGTATTGTTCTCTGATGAGTCCACCTTCACTGTCTTTCCCACATCTGGGAGAGATACGGTGTGGAGAGGCCCTTAAAGAAGCGTACCACCCAGACTGTTGCATGGCAAGAGTGAAGCATGGGGGTGGATCAGTGATGGTTTGGGCTGGCTGCAATATCATGACATTTCCTAGGCCCAATACTTGTGCTAGATGGGTGCGTCACTGCCAAGGACTACCGAACCATTCTGGAGGACCATGTGCACCCAGGGGTTCAAACATTGTATCCTGAAGGCGGTACCGTGTATCAGGATGATAATGCACCAATACACACAGCAAGACTGGTGACAGAGTGATTTGATGAACATGAAAGTGAAGTTGAACATCTCCCATGGCCTGCACAGTCACCAGATCTAAATATTATTGAGCCACTTTGGAGCGTTCTGGAGTTGCGAGTCAGGAAGTGTTTTCCTCCACCAGCATCACGTAGTGACCTGACCACTATTCTGCAAGAAGAATGGCTCAAAAAGTGGCCTCTGGCCACTGTGCAGGACTTGTATCGGTCATTCCCAAGACGAATGATGCTGTAGTGGCCGCAAAAGGAGACTACCTACACCATACTAATGAATTATTGTAGTCTAAAACCAGGCGTTTCAGTTTCATTGTCCAACCTTTGTGTGTGTGGTTGGATAGGTCAATCTCAATAATTTAGAACATCATCAAAAATTGTCATTCAATTCAAAAAGTTAAAGTCGTATTTAAAATGTTTATTTCTTTTCATATCGATGGTTTTGGCTTACAGCTAATGAAAACCCAAAATTCAGTATCTCAGAAAACTAGAATATTATTTAAAACCAATTTAAAAAAAGCTTTTTAACTACTGAAAAGTATGAACATGTACAGCTCTGACTACTTGGTCGGGGCTCCCTTTGCTTGAATACCTGCAGCAAAGCGGTGTGCTATGAAGGTGAACAGGCTGTGGAACTGCTTTCAAGATGACTTTCCTATAATTGAAACGTTGCACCTGCGAGTGCATGCATTATTTGGCGTCCATAAGAGTCTATGCCTATAAATATCCAACAAGTTTAAATTGTCGCTACAGTACTGATCTTTCTGTGAGCATCAGCCATGTGCTTTAAAGTGACCTTTATTATATAGTGCACATATTACATTTTATTTTAAGCCGATTTGAAATGCCTGTTACAAAGAATAAGTCAGATGCAGCCTTGATATTATTATTAAATAACTTCGCTGGACATTAAAATAAAAGATGACAAAAAAAATATTTTTAATAATAAATTGAAACTTTATTTTGTACAGGAAATTCGAACATCCTCCTTCATTATAGCACCAGCAATATTTTGTGATGTACAGGGTGGGCCATTTATATGGATACACCTTAATAAAATGGGAATGGTTGGTGATATTAACGTCCTGTTTGTGGCGCATTAGTATATGTGAGGGGGCAAACTTTTCAAGATGGGTGGTGACCATGGTGGCCATTTGGAAGTCAGCCATCTTGGATCCAACTTTTGTTTTTTCAATAGGAAGAGGGTCATGTGACACATCAAACCTATTGGGAATTTTTACAAGAAAAACAATGCTGTGCTTGGTTTTAACATAACTTTATTCTTTCATGAGTTATTTACAAGTTTCTGACCACTTATAAAATGTGTTCAATGTGCTGCCTATTGTGATGGATTGTCAATGCAACCTTCTTCTCCCACTCTTCACACACTGATAGCAACACCGCAGGAGAAATGCCAGCACAGGCTTCCAGTATCCGTAGTTTCAGGTGCTGCACATCTCGTATCTTCACACCATAGACAATTGCCTTCAGATGACCCCAAAGATAAAAGTCTAAGGGGGTCAGATCGGGAGACCTTTGTTTTTCTTGTGAAATTCCCAAAAAGTTTGATGTGTCACATGACCCTCTTCCTATTTAAAAAACAAAAGTTGGATCCAAGATGGCCGACTTCCAAATGGCCACCATGGTCACCAACCATCTTGAAAAGTTTGCCCCCTCACATATACTAATGCGCCACAAACAGGACATTAATATCACCAACCATTCCCATTTTATTAAGGTGTATCCATATAAATGGCCCACCCTGTACTGTATAAACACCTGATCAGCAGTAGTAGGGAATCCTCAGTCCCACATCCAGTACCAATCTTGGCCTAGAATAAGTTTTAAGTTGTTTAAAGCCATTGATCCATCCACCTTTTTGGAATTTGGTTGAATTGACATGGTATTTTAATGGTCTCTAAACAGTGAGAGAGAAGATCGGTGCCATAGCAACGCCTGACTACATACAGAATGCACCTGGGCTTCCCAAAACCAGATCAGGTAAGTGTGTGTTTGCATGTCTCAAGTTTATGTAGTGTTTTAGTTCGAACACTCTAACTTTTTTTTTTTTTTTGAATAATGTGCACAGGTAAAATCATGCGGCGTCTGCTACGGAAGATAGCATCTAACCAGCAGGATTTAGGAGACGTGTCCACACTAGCAGACAGCACAGTTATTGAGCATCTGTTTGAGAACCGATGCTGTACTGCCGTGTGAACACTAGGAGACACTATTAAAACCTCTGCACTCCAAGGCACATGGGTAAAATGAAATGTATAACTTTTAGTGGAAGGTCCCCGAGGAAATAATGTATAAATTATACTGCAATTTTATAATCTCTAGGAAGTGAAAAGAGTGTTCATCACCAGACCTGTTTGTACACCAGTCAGCCATAATGTTAATCCCAGGATTAGCTGTGGCCCCTCGGGGCGCGACTCTAAAAGTCCTCCGGGGTGTGCTGTGCTGTCTGGCACCAGTATGTTAGTGGCGGATCCTTTGGGCGCTGTGGGTTTGGGTCTCCATGGTTTGATTTGCTTCTCTCGGCTCATTCTATGGTTTCATTCAGATTGAGATCTGGGGAATTCGAAGGTTTGATCAAAAACCTTGATCTGTTTTCCTGCTGAGGGTTATATGCTTCAGGCTGTCATGCACTGAGTGTTCTGATACCTTTCTATCATTACAACTATTTACTTTTTTTTTTGTACGGATTGGACCAGACAGTCTAGACTACGTTCCCCACAGTCATAGATGAGCTCATCGCTCCCGGGTGCCCATGATCCTGCCACCAGTGTCTATAATCACTAACTGGTATATAATTGATGATGGTTGTTATTCAAGTCACCTGGTGGTGGTGTTAATGTTATGGCTGATCGGTGAATATTTGTTTAATATTGTTTAGCTACCACAATTGTTTTCTTTGTAGTCACTGTATTTTTCCCCCCTCAGTTGATGTACTATGTTTTTACACTATTGATTTGTACTTATCAGATATTTCAAGCACATACAGGAACTGAGTATTTACTTAGTTTATGCACTCAATCAGGTAGTTTGTTTTTAATGACATAAATTGTTTTCATGTGCCAAGGATGAAGAAGTGTGTTTAATCTGAAAGAAATTGGAATTTCTATTTGTACATTCTGGTTCAACTGCAAAAAACGATATCTTAGCAAGTGAAAATATCTTGAATATAGTTACATTTATGTACGCTTTCTTAAAATAAGATTACAACAAACCAAATATAAGATTATTAAGATTTTGTGACTAAAACTGCAAGTGAAATTCTCAGCCTCCTCTCCAGACAAGAACTTTTTTTGTGTGTGTGCCAATTTTAGTAACATTTGACTAGAATTAAGCTTAGTAATCTTTTATTTGCCTCATTAACTCATTTTAAGAAATTATAGAGAGGCTAGATTCGAGAATATTTCACTTGCTAAAATCAAATTATTGCAGTGTGCAGTTAGGAGCCAAGTGTCTCTTTTTATTACAAGACAAATGTAGCAAATGTTAATCTCGTACGTCTAAGGTCAGGAGTAGTATCTCAAGAAATAAATCTATAAACGAATTGTATCTTTACTTCAGCTTATGATCAGTATGTTTTAAAATCCCCTATATATCACAGGAAAATGGTATAAACACTTGCAGTGATCTGTGTATGAACAGTTTGACTCCATTTTTGAGAAACTTTTTTTTGTTGTTGTTGTTTTTCAAATGAAGCAAAGTGATAAATAATATTTTGGACATGATTTCTTTGAGTCACAAGGCTGTTAAAAAGTACAAAAGCCAAAATCTTAAGTAAAATAGTTTTGGTTACATCAGTATAAATTTAATTGCAAAGACTGTTGATCATGAGAAGCATTATAAGCTATACAAAACCTTTAGTTTACAGTATCATCACCTCCTCCTTTTACTTTTGTACTTGAAGCCAACTTGCTGTCACTGTACAGGTACAGGTGCACCATCTAACGTCCGCCAGTGCATTCACAGTACAGTCCTAATATCAACACACACCTGTAATTCATTACTCCTGGAGTGACTGCAATAGCAGTAACAAAGTCTAAATCTCTAAAATTCATAACAATGCGATTGGCTCGTCTCGACTTGTGTTTTTAATACCTGATGTGTATGTGTCATGCTTAAAATGTGGAAGTTTAAATCTTCTAAAATAAGGTTATGTAGTGGATTTAAAATGAAATATTTTGTTTTAGACAACCTTGTGTGTCAGAGAAAAATAATTTGCCAAAATGAGTGAGAAAATGGCGTTTATCCCGTACTGTCATTAAACACTCTGCCCGAGCTTGTAGCTGTGTGATTAAAGAGCTAGGACATGGTTCCTCTGAAAACTGACCTGAGAAAATGACAAAATATTAAACTCCTGGATGGATTAGTAGGGATGGTGTTTCTTGGATGGTGTTTTCTACAGATCATCCATCTGTTCTAAAATTGCTTTAACTACATGGCAAAGCTGCTGTGATATCAGACGTGCCAACTTGGATCAGATACCAATTAGTAAATCTGCCAGAATGTTAACTACACACCAAGTCTAGACAGTGAGGTTATACTGTGACATGAATACACTGTCTCCAACTCTATTTTTATGCATTTTCAGGTTTTCATGGAGATTATTACATTGAAGAAAAAAAGGAATATTTATCAAATGGGAGTTGTTTTGCTATTATCTTTATTTAGCTCAGGATTTGTTTTTGTGACGAGTAATTCTTTTATTGATCTTTTGTCTTTTACGAGAAAAAAAGAAGCTCTTAATGTTCTTTTATCATTTATTTGCCTGTATTCCCCTTTTTCTGTTCTCTGTGATGTATTTTAAAACAACATATTTTGCCAGTTGATCAAATATACACTGGCGAAATAAAGTCTTGCTCTGTTGGTCTTTCTATGCTTCGATTTAGTTGTGTGTGCATTTAAAGCTGAATTACTTTACGCCCACCTTCAAACTCGCTGCTTACAAATGGCAACTGAAATTCCCTCGCTTGAACAGTCATTATAGCAGGCAGGGATGTCCGTTCATCTCCTCTTTTTATTATGCATTAACTAAAGTTTTAAAACACCCAATTAGATTTTTTTTTAATTGTTCGTTTGTCCAGTTGCTTTTGAGCCTGTGAAAATCGAGAGAATCAAGCTAATAAACAAATGAAATACATTTTTTCATATAATTTATTTACATTTTTTTTACAAAATTTGTCCTGAATCTGAGTTTTTGTAAAAAATAAAAATAAAAAAAACAGGTTACAGGTTTCCACCTCAGGTCGTCCACCTCAACAAAAGGCATTTTATTGCTAGAATTACAAGAATTGTTCACAGAGATTGAGTGTCCACATCACAGACATTTCCAGAAGCATGGCATCCAGAAACAGCTAATAAAATGAAGAGAACAGTGTGAGCTGTATACCTGTTATCTCTCGGATCACAGAATAAACTCCTGTCCAGAGTAGCTGAATGTGACCACAGGACCCAATTACATGGAGAAAATATACCATTTACATTTAAAACAAAGATCTGAGCAATTATGGAACATTCTATGAAGTCGAACAGGTGTAAAAATAAATCCTATGGGGAAAATTTTTTGAAATTTTGTTCATGCAGGGAAACTGAGGTAAACTTTGGAAAAATTCCATTACTGGCAGAAATCTTGTCTTCTGATACATTTAAATGGAGTTTGTCTAGCCTTTAACGGGACTGTGTAAAATGTCTAATTTGTAGAAATAAAAAAAAACCTACAGAGTAAATATTATATTCTGCTCTAAGTTGTTCAAACATCAAACAATCAGAAATCATCTAAACATTTCTGTTTCGTGGTTGAGAAATGTGGTGTGTAAAACAAAAAAAAGGGAATTAAACTGTAGCTCACGGTACTTGTAGATATATATTTTTTTCTTAACGCTAGAGGGCGCCAGATACCGCTGTTCCTGCAGCATTGGTTTCAAGCGAGCATGTTGCGTCACCGCAGGAGGAAGTCTCAACCGTCAAAGCGCTCAACGGCTGCATGAACATGTTGACATGCTGATTTCACTGGCTGCTGGTGGAATTGTAGTTTAGTAATAGATTAGTTTTTTTTTTTTTCCCAACCAGAGTTCATACATTGACTCCATATCTTAGTAAAGGCATTATTTATACACTGCCAGTCCAAAAAGTCACCACGTGGGTTCACTCAGCAAACAGTTAAAATCCTTCCACTAAATCATGTGTGTAGACTTTCATTTCTTAAATAACCTTTGATTGTGGCAAAGATTTTACTCTGTTTCAGGCGTATCAAGTAAAAACAACAACTAAGGAGATTGCTGACATTCCTAATAATGGAGTGAAGAACTGAAAACACATCACAGTGAAACCTGGAATCATAGTGATGAACCATCAAGTTCGAGACAGAAATGTGGTCAGAAAAACATCCTGAACTAGTGTGATGGGAAATCACTTAAACGTTTAGTGAATCATAAAAAATATATGATATATATTTTTAAAAAATTAGAATGAAGTAGAACTCGCGGCTGTTTTTAATTTTGAGAGCATTTCCACGCATGCAAGGCAAACGATTGGGACTAAGCAGTTGTGTAGCTTTAACAAAAACTGCTTATCTATCAGTATGACTAATTAGAGAAAAGGCTTCAGTTTGCTAAGGAGTATAAAGAACCGACAGTGGAGTATTGGGGAAAGGTCATGTGGTCTTGGTTTCAGAGTGATGGACATGCCTAATGCCTTCTGAACAAGCCTGTGGAGCAGTGTAATGATCTGGGGTTTGTTCTGTTGCTCAGGTCTAGGATGAGCAACATTATTTACCCAGACATTAGATCAGCTGAATACCTGAACGCAGAATACTGAAAGACCAGGTTTTCTATTTTTGTCCTGCCCGATCATATCCCACTACTTCAATGACTAAATCAATGTCATAAAAGTTATTTATTCGCCCTTTTTAGGAACATACAAAACTACAAACATTTGTCTACTTACAGTTTCACCCTCTTTATGCAAATAACACTGTAAAATGCAAAAAATAAATCTCAAGATCTAGAGTAAATGTATGAGCTCTGGTTGGAAAAACTTTTAGCAAACAGTTACACTTACAGCCAGGCCACAAACCCCATTTGTAGACTCGGACAATGACTTCATCATATCGAAATCAACATTTTCATGCAGCTGTTGAGACCTTTGACAGTTGACGATGCCTCTGGCAGATAAAAAAAACGCAAAAAAACATATTCACTTGGAACAGAGGTTTCAAGAATGGTGAGATTTGGCCTATGATGCCCTCTATTGTTAATATCAATAGATTACATACTGTAGAAGTTCAGCCAGTTTACAGTTTACAATGCAAAGGAATATTTGCCTCTTTTTGTGGCTTTAGCCTTTGGATTCTCCCTTGGATGCCATTTTGTCCAGTCTCTTTTTTATTGTTGAATCATGAACACTGGCCTTAACTGAGGCAAGTGAGGCCTGCAGTTCTTTAAATGTTTTTCTAGGCTCTTATATGAACTCCTGGATGACTCGTTATTGTGCTCGGTTCCAAAATGGCTTGTGTAACCCCTTTCCAGTATACAGTACACGTCAATTACTTTGTTTCTTATCTGTTTTCAGACAGGTTCTATTTAAGTGATTTCTTGATTCAACAGGTCTGGCAGTAATCAGCTCTAGGTTTGATCAGTGAACTTTAACTCAGCTTTCCCAACTTAACAGTGCATTCATGATTTAGCAAGGGGGCAATTAATTTTTCACATAGGGCCAGGTAGGTTTGGACAGCTTTTTCCAAATGAATGGAAAATGAGTTTTTATGATTTTCTGGTGATTTGTCCACATGAAATAAATAAAACTGCATTTTGTATTCATTCACAGCACTGGATTTGATTTGATATTATTTTTTTTTTTTACTTTAAAAAATAAATATTGTTGTACGGTGCATTGTTACCTACCTTTGAGTCAAACGTCATGCCATGTTCTCCTGTCATCTTTTCCAGGCTGTTTCAGGTCTTCAGTCTTCACTAACTAATATTCATGCACATTGTTCTAACTCTGAATCTTGTTTTTTTTCTGCTGATCAACTTAAGGTTTTACTTCCACCTATTCCGGGTCCAGTGCATTCGTTCACGTTTTCATTTTTCTCCAAACCTCTTGTTGTTCACCAGTTTCATCTCAGCTCGGAGTAATGCGGAGCACGCTGAGAAGCATATTAAATGCCGAGAGTTTTTGAGATTTGAACTCATCTGTTGCCTCTAATAGTTGAGTTGATTTCTGACTTATTTTTCACTCATTTCTTACATCGTTCTAATTATAATGAGAAATCTTAATCGTCCTTTAGTCATTAAGCTGTTTTGGGGGCAAATAAGATGTTTCTCTTGCCATTTTTGCCCAGTTACGTTCTAATGGTAGAACCACAAACACTGATCTTTTCTGTAGATGAGGCTTGCAATTAATTAGATGCTGTGCATTTTATTTGTTTTTCACAGTGTAATAAAAAATAAAAAAAACTTTGGTATGTTGACATATGTACTAAATTACACATAGTTTGTTACAGGGGCCGGGTTTGATTCCCAGCCAGACTTGAGTGCATGTTCTCTCCGAACTTAGTGGGTTTCCTCCGGGTTCTCCGGTTTCCTCCCACAGTCCAAAGACATAAATATTAGGCTAATTGGCGAGTGTGTGCATGTGTGTTTGTGTGCCTTGTGATGCATTGGCACTGCTTCTGCTCTACTTTCTTAAAGAGCACCATTCTCTCATTGCCAGATATTCAGTTCATATTGTGTTTGAATTCTTCAGCATTCTGATCCTCAAATTATTTTTAATATTTCTTAAGATCAATAAAAAGGATTTATAATAAAATGTCCGCCTTTTAATGTTTATTGATGTTTATTTATGCACACAATACTGTGATCCTTTAGTATGAATTGCTGCATCAGTGCGGCCTGGCATCGAGGCAATATTGAAGACCAGATTGCTTTGATAGCAGCCTTCAGCTCGTGTATATATTGTTGGGTCTGGTGTCTCTCTTCTCCCTCTTGACAATACTCCATAGATTCTCCATGGGGTTCAGGTCAGGCGAGTTGACCGGCCAATCAAGCACAGTGTTATCAGCAGCAGCAGCAGCAGCAGCAGCAAAGCAGCTACTGGTAATTTTGCGCTGTAAGCAGAAGCAAAGTCATGAAGCTTAAAGCTTCCCTATAAAACACAGTGAACCAGCAGATGACATGATACAATAAATCATCACCAACTGGTAAAACTTCACACTGAAGCAATTTGGATTCTGTGCTTCTCCACTCTTCTTCCAGTCTCTGAAACATTAATTTAAAAATCGAATAAAAAATTTACATTAATCTGAAAAGAGGACTTTGCCAAGCAGTGGTCCAGTTCTTTTTCTCTTTAGCTCAGGTAAGCCCAAAAGGTCATCACTGTATATGTGATACCCTCAATAACTACCCATTTGTGTCAACTGACCACATGTCTCTAAGTCATTATCCAAAAATTTAAAACAAATGTAAGCATTTTACACACACTTTGACACACTCCATGCAAGCCAATGCTTTTATATAATCGGTGTTGTCATACACATATATTACATTATATGCACATGCGGTTAAAGCCCTATTATACTGTATACAAGGGTTTCCTAAGGTATTAAGACAAAAGTCAAATTCAATGTATTAATGACATTCTTGAATTATTTAAAACAATAACAATCAAGATGAGGTGGACACCCTCCCTTCAAAAGGTCAGAGTCCTACGACCTTCAATAAATAAACTAATTCTAATTAGCACAAGTTTAGTACTCAGTAGTCCTGTTTTAAAACCTAACCCATGACCCTGGAGTCCTGATGTACTGTAGCAACGCTATCCTCTGACACTGGTATAATAATCATAAAGGTCTACAGTATATATTTTTTTTTATAAAAAGGGGAAATAGACTTATATTCTCTGCAAGCAAAACGTGAAAGCAGAATGTCTCGCCCATGTCAGACATACAAAAGGCCATAGAGTTTTGTCTGATCCTCTTCAGTTTAAAACAGTTTTCCTTCTGTGCTTTAGCATATTATTTCCTCATTAATGTAAGGATTCTAAACATTTAGTATACTCTATATATGGTATATAAATGTTAGTAACATTTAAAATCCTAGAATGATCCTAGAAAGAAAAAATGCTAGATTTGATTATCAATGAATATGATAAGAATATGAACAATAAGTATTATATTCTACTAATATATTTACGTAGTGATGCTTTGTAGGTCCACAGCCAAGTGTTCATTAATGTACAGTAAGTCATGTGTAGGGGGGGTTTTCACAGAGGGTAACCAATGATCTTTACTATGGGTCTCAATTTAACTCATAATTATTCTAGACACCCAATGGGAGTTCTATCCATCGGCAGCAATGCATGCTGGGGCATTCTTTAGTATATCCGGCCACGTTGCTCTCTCCACGTTGAAAACAGTTTCCATGGAAACAGGGAGTGAAGGCTAGAACGGGAGACTAGAGAGATTGTCCTTTGGTTCAGTTATTCATGAGAGCCTTCCATGGGTGGCAGTGTTGAATTATAGATTACATGATCTATTGCTGGCCTTTTCAAAAGCCCTGATGTGAATATGATTCAAAACAATATATATAAAAATGAAAAGAATAAGATTTAGCTCGACACTAATCGGGTAAATTATTGCTTATTTTTCCAACTGATGCTAAATCTACTTTTGCTTTTTATCAGAAGTCTGAAAGAATCTGACTTTTATTTATGTAATATATGAGTCTCATATTAAGTAGCATTGTCTTCATATGAGACAAATTAAGTTTGGAATGACCTCAACTTTATCATGTCTATTTATCAAAGTTGGTTATTTAGGATAAGATTTAGAACTACGTAATAAAATGTAACTCATCAATAACATATGCATATATTTACACATACATTCATGTGGTTCCTTCTGCTATATTCAATAGTTAACTGTAACAATGTAAATGTAATCTATTTCTGTGTATTTCCATTTTTCAAGGTTCCGTACTTTAGTAAAGTATTTCCATTTTAAGGGACATTTTACTTTAATTCCACTACATTTCAAAGTAAAATATTATATGTTCTGTCCCACTACACTTTACAACTTTACAACAAGATAACAGTTAACCATCTGGGAACGCTCAGTGGAACATGCAGAAGAGACCACAAGAAGAGTTACCACCATTGGTACAGTAACTCTTGAGCACCAAAGCATTGAAACACCGCAACCGATTATCACAAAAGCAATGCAGGTTGAAACTAGTTATGACTTGAAGTTTTATCTATTTCCTTTAGCTAGCTAGTCGTTTCACCCTCGTTTGTAGTTTGTATCGTTCATGCCTGTAAAGACGTCCTTTGTATGACCTACGCTTTATCGCTAAGTTTTTAAGGCATTTCCTACATATTTCCAAACTTGAAACAACTTTACTTTATTTATACTGAAACTTCCGCACTGTTAACCTCTCTCTGAGACTGCATATTAGTATTAAAAGCTAGCTTCTATCATGGACTTGCACATGTGCTTGCACACATACACATAAAGGCAGTCGTGCGCAGAAAGATGTGTTTTGCATCACCTGCGCTTTACTGAGATGGTTTCCAAGCACTAATCCAAGTGGGGGTTAGTGAGCACAATGAGCACCATCCTTCTCACCAGTTTGGCCATTTCTCACATTTCCATTTACGAGTGTTCCGCAAACCCAGCAAAGATTTTAAATAATTTTTTTATTCGGAAACCGAGCAAGTATTAGTTTACGAGCGCCGAGTATCATGCTTCACACATGCGACTCTTATTTTGACACCGAGCGTCACTCTCTCACCTTAACCCCCCCCCCCCCTCACCCTCCCTCATTCCCCTCACGGTTTCACAAACACAGAAACTCTGCTCCTGCGTGCGCAATTTGACACTGAAACACACACACGCACAGACACTCTCTCCCCTTTTCACCCCTTCCGGCTTCACAAAGACACAAAAACTCTGCTCTGTCGCGTTTTTTTTCAAAGGTAAGGTGCTGGTTCCTTTTTTTTTTTTTTTTACTTTACAGCAGTGATTCCCTTAGTATGCGCTCACGCCAGGTCAGAGAGATTTCTTTTTTTCCTGTTAAAACGGTGTTTCCGTGTTTGTGTGTGTGTGTGTGTTTGTTGTGAAACTTAAGTGATTCCTTTAGTATGCGCTCGTGCCAGTCTCGCTTTTTTTCCGTTAAACCGGTGTTTCCGCTGTGTTTATGCGCTTGTTGTGAAACTTAAAAAGTGTGTCTGTTAATATACGCTCAAGTCATCTCAGAGAGATTTCTTTTTTTCCTGTTAAAACGGTGTTTCTGTTGTATGCGTGTGTTTGTTGTGAAACTTGTGAAAAAGCGAGGTGGGGAGAGGGAGGAGGAGTGTTACTGTGTAAAACGAGGCGAGGGAAGGGGCTAATTCCACACACACACGCGGCGCGTGCGCGCACCAATGGAAACACTTATCTGTCAGGATTTATTTGTACTTTTTTTAAAGGTAAAGTGCAGATTAATTTGTTTTATTTTCATTTTATAGCTTGTATAAATTATTTTTATGTATTTATTTTTGGGGGCTGTGGAACGAATAATTTGAGTTTTCATTATTTCTTATGGGAAATGATGATTTGGTTTAAGAGTGTTTTGGAATTAGAGCCCACTTCCGGAACGAATTATGCTCATAATCCAAGGTTCCACTGTATATCCTTTAAATAAGAGACAGACCGGAGATTTGGTTCTGCATCTTAAATTTTATGCCACGAGACATAAACTGAACATGGCTCATTTACTCATGTCCACACAAAAGAAGTTGGATTATCTATTTGAGATTAGCGCCAAATTTTAACTCAAATTTCTATCTCTGACTGTATCCCTATCATTGGCAGGAAGGGTGTTTTCTTCATTCCTCTTGCATGTACACACACAATAGTGACCAAATTAGGCTGTCCAAAATTATTGAATTATTGAATTACATAATTGGTCACTTTTAACCAACTGAAACTGCAAAAGCCACAAATTTAGCTTTAACTGATTATGAGCATAACCTATGCTAAACTATCAAACAATCCAGTTCCTCAATACATTTATTACACACCTGAACGCATGAAACAAAGGGAGATTAATATTGCAGAGATATTACGTTAAAATAAAAATAGATCTGAAAATGAACATTACCTGTTCTCAGATCCTACTTATGATAAAGTTGATTGACCTTACATTTATTAATCTGGATTAAGCCAGGACAGCCTCATTACAAAAAATATAATAATAATTATATATATAAACTTAGCACCATAATACATCACAGTACTTTAACACTTGATTCGTAAGAATATTCGAATGCAAGTGCTTTTGTTCTTTTATTAAGTGCTAGTTTATATGGAGGATTTCTACTTTTACTGGAGTAATATTTTAATGTTTTGTTTGTTTACCGCCAGCTATATTTAGCTTCTTATTTGCACTTCATCTCAGTATTTTCACACATGGTAATTAACACTGAGTGCATTAAATTAGTTTGTATGAATTCAGTGTAAAGAAACACCACTCACGGACAAGCTTCTGCCAGATGTGTAAATCTATCTGATACCACCCAATTGAGGATGGGGTCCCTGTTAAATCTGGTTCCTCTCAAGGTTTCTTCTTACTGCCATCTCAGGGAGTGTTTTTGCTTGGGTGGCTCGTCAGGAACAATCTGATCTCACACACTTTTATACTGATTTCCCTTATTTTCTTTTGATTCCGTAAAGCTGCTTTCCAACATTGACCATTGTTAAAAGCACTATACAAATAAAAATTAATCTAATTAAAATGAAAATGTAAAGCAATAAATAAGAACAATGAAGGAGCTCTCTATGCAAACAGGGATTGTGATTGGTCATTGGGTACTTTGGTGTGCACAGCTCATTCTTGTCTCTGGACTTTGCAGGACCCCTGGGTTGTGCTGTGGTACCGGAGGTCGGGGCTTTGGCAGTGGATTATTTGGGTGCTGTGGGTTGTGGGATAGGGCCTCCGTGGACCTTCCATAGGTGCTGAATCATAAAAGAGTCCTAAAAAAAAGTTTGGGGGTCCGGTTCAGTGGTCTTGACTTCTTTGGCTGCTGGGCCCTGTGTGTGATGGGTTGTGATGCACTGGATGCTCTGGTCACTTTCTATGGGGCCCTTTGTTGGATTTTCTGTGGTTTAAGATTGGATGAGCTGTCCTTATGACCCCACACTCATAACTATGCTTTGGGTGTTTATGATCCTGTCACCAGGTTACTGGTATATAATTGGTAATCCATGTTATTCAACTCACATGGCAGTGGTGTTAATATTATGCTACTCCTTCCCTAAGTATTACATAGTTAAATATCACATAACTCATTTATGATGATCCTTTGTATCTGTAACAGACTAAATGATAGTAGCACTTACTGTGGGAATGTGTTAAGTAACATAGTCTCTCACCACATATCTGCACTGACCCACTAAAATCACACTTTCTCAGCACATATTAACACTGCCTGGCCAAAAAAAGGTCACATACTCTGATATTTCATTTGACCATTTTTCGTTTTGATTACAGTGTGCAGTGTGATGCCGACTCATGTGAACATGTTTGCTCTCAGAACCACTCTTATAATTTAAGTCCTGGAACATGCAATCTGTGCAATCGGGGAAGGAAACTCTTTTGAGGTATCATTCTGGTTTTGATGTTTGATGAATGATTGATCATTCATCATCAAGGTCATTCTGTACATTCAGGTAGTCTTTTTTTGCCACATATTGCCACATAATATTGTTGAGCCTAGACCTAACCAAATGAAGATACTACAGCTTTTCCCCCGAGGCTGTGAAGATAATGGACTCAAGAACTCAAGCACTTAAGTAAATCTGCACTCAAAATGACTGAATGTAATCAGGATCGACATGCTTTGTGTAATTTACTTTTTTATTATTTATTATTATATGGTTATATTTTACTGGCCTATATACATGTAGCTTTATTGAGAATTGTATTATTATTATTATTATTATTATTTCTGAGATTCTTCTTTAAAGTTGGATGCTGGTTCTGGGGAACAAATTTCATTCTTTAATGTTTAACATGTTGAATGACAATAATAAACTTAATCTAACCTAATCTTTCCAGAAACGTGTACAATGTGCATTATGCATGATTAGTTCATCGCTTCATGTGCCTATTATTTGGAGCAATCTGGAGACCCTAATGATATAGCTAAGATGATTCATTCATAACCAGGTAGTTTTCCGAATAGTGTAGGACTTAAGTATGTAATTTTGGATGTTAATATAATTATACTGTTACACAATATGTTTTAAGCTCAAGCCTAAGTTTGTCTGTATAATGTACCGTATATTGAGGTTACTTGGTGTACACTATATATAGAGTAAGTGATTACTATTAATTAAGTAGCATGTAATTCTGATCATGTTTGAGGCAGGGTCTTTCCTCACACACACACACACACACACACACACACACACACACACAATTGCAGAATCTGGTATGTGGTCATTTATTCGAGTGTGACTGGAGGAACATGTATATAAGTTTTGCTCTAGCAGTGATGGGGTTGATTTTGAATGTAAGCAGTATTAGGTCACTTCCTGTGATACGCAAGCTAAGATTTAAATATAAACTTGTTTAAAAAAGAAAGAAAAAAGGGATTACGAGTCAGAGGGGAAAAAAAATTCTCATGGAAGAATCCCAGATCTTCCCAGGATATGAACCCAACACTAGCACATGCTCCTCCTCCATCTCAATGCCCCCTCCCACACAAACACACACACACACACACACACACACACACACTGTCTCACGCATGTGTGCATACACGCACACACACACACACACACCAACCACTGTGTCCTAAAACCTATATACAATAATTTAATTGCTACCTTTAGACATTTATTATGCTCTACTCTGCTTATTCTCATGAATATAACACTGCTTTCTGTTAGTTCTTTTACCCTCATTCTCTGTCAGCATATGTTGCGTGCTATTTCATCATGTCTGCCTGCAGCTGCTCAAATCAATTTCTAGAATAACATCTGGGCTTGAACAGGAGACTGAAAAATAAGGGTCTTACGTACATGCCTATGCAAATAGGGTTCAATTAGCAAACCTGGAAAGATGACGCATGCAGTGGGGTTTAAATGCCTGTAATCATTAGGCTTCTGTTTTGCATTTTGAACTATTTAATCAAAAAATATATACAAATTATATTGCTAGGAAAAATGTTAAAAAATTATAAATATCTGGAAACATTACTTTTTGTTACATTCCACTTTTGCTTTAATGCCTGGAG
>JAAGKR010002292.1:9926-98321 GCA_011419295.1 Clarias macrocephalus | reverse complement strand
TCCAAGCTTCATAATTGTAAATAAAGCACTTGGACTTTGTACCAGACTTAAATTAGACTGCCATCAGTTAACAGATACTGTAGTTAAATTGCCAGTTCATCACAGGGCACAAGCACACACACACACTACAGGCAGTTTGGGAAGACCAACTAGTCTAATCTGCATGCCTTTGGAGGAAACCCACCAACCACAGAGAGAACATGCAAACTCCATGCATACATACCCGAGGTGGGAATCGAACCCAGAACCTGGAGGTGCAAGGAGACAGTACTAAGCCACCGTGGTGCATTCATACTACTTCATTTGTATAAAATATAACAAAATCCTGCCACATCACAGTTTACTTATTGTAATTCAGTTAATTTTTTACATGCTGGCTTTAACCCTATTCAGACAGGATTATTTACACTTAGTGATATGTTACATGGTTCCGCTGAGTTAAATGAAATGAAAATGCCTTAAGCAGTTTTCCATGATCTAGTTTTTCCAATGAACTATACATTGTTCGCATTTCTGGTTTATATATATATATATATATATATATTTGGCTGGATCAAAGAGTGTTTTTACATTTGCATTTTTTCTCTGGAGTGGAACCTCTTGCGTGATATCGGTGAAGTTTTTGAGACTGGCAGCCGTCCATAGATCCAACCGCTGGTCCTCAGGAAACAGTTGTCCAGGCTTTACAACCAAACTTCAGCACTTTGCCATAGAAACTATTCATGCTTGGGACCACATGCAATGTACTGTAATAATGTGACTGGTTTTACTTGTCATGTTCCTTACTGGAACACTGTAATTAGCTTACCTTTCTAGGGTGAGCAGTCCTGCTGAACATCATAATAAAAATGCATGAGGCTTTCTGGTCTAAATAATTTAAAGCATATAAACATTTTAAGAATGATTACATGAATTTTCCATTTTAAAAAATCAGCTCCTAGTGTGCCGGTAATCCTGAATGTTGACATGCCTTGCATCCACAAAGTATTTTTCTTTGCTGCATGAATTTTTGGACAAGAGAATAAATAGTAAGAAGAAGAAGAAGAAGAATTATTATTATTATTATTATTATTAGTAGTAGTAGTATTGTGTTTTTAAAATATTAAAACAGCTTAATCCCATACTTGTCATTTTGTAAACATTAGTGCACAATGTTCTAACTTGTGCAATATAGGTACAGTTTTTCAAAAGATGTTTTAATACAAATGTGTGATTACTGTACTGTATGTGCCTTACCCCCAAAATGTGCCCATAAACGTTCCTGAGTGGGCGATCAAATACTTAAACCAGAGGTAACGCGCAGACCTGCTGACGCTAGATGCTGATTAAGCAGTTGACTGTGATGCAACTCCTTTTTTTATATCTGGGAAATGATATGGCATATGTGAATATAAAGTAGCGTTATAACTGTAGCTGTCATCATAATAGTCTTTTAATCAATCATGCTCTTCTGCTTTCTCAATTTGGGACGTGTTTAACATGGATATGATGTACATGCTTGCCAGCTTCATAAGGAGAATCACAATTTATTTATTTTTATTTATTTATTTTTTTTTTTAATGAAGGGAAGGGCACCCTGTCTATTCAGATAAAAATTATCAGACCATGGTGTTGGTCAGGAACATAATTTAATTTGGTTTGTAAACTTTATGGGAGAAGGGACAATAACTGTAATATTGCTTATCCGGATGGAAATATAATCACAGAGTAGCACCTGGAAATGTTGCAATTCTCCCAAGTCCCAGTGTAAATCTAATTCCGCCTGAATAAAACCTTTATCTACCTAAAGATGCAAGAGCTATTTATTTATAATAAGAAATAGCCACTTTCTATGGGCATTTAGCTGCTTCTATTTGAATAATAAAAAAACAACATATATTCAACACAAGAAGTGTATGTTTTAAACACAACGAGTTGAATTCATTCTTACAGTGTTTATTAGCTGTGTGGTATAAACTGACTGTCTGTCGGGGTAAATTAAGCACAGTTTTCCTGTGGATATGTGTGGGAAATTGTCTAAACTTAGACTTCTGCGATGCTCTCTATGAGGTCCCTTTATTTGAGATGTTACAGTATAACTATGTGGAAAGATGTTCCTAAAAAAATGCTTAAAGGCAGCAGAGCTTGATTTATTGCACACTACCAATTTAAGTGTAAACGAGGCTATATATTTGTTGCGTCGTATACTTGAGTAATAATTGAAAGAATGTCCTTTTAATATAATATTTATATAATAATATCTCCGGTGTGTCATGATACCAAATTTAAAAAAATGATGAAAGCCAAACTGATCTAATGCATTGTCAGGCATAACCTCGACACAACTAAGACAGTACATGTGAATCAAGGATACTTTTAAAAGCCCTATTTAAGACAAAGTGATAACATTAGACACTAAAGAGTGAGGTGTTAGAAAGTAACGCTGAGAATCCTGGTTGTTTAAAAGAATAGTGTCACTGTGAACAGGTGCACTCCATTAGGAATTGGAGCAGGGATAAGTGCACGAGTGTTGGGGTTGCCCCCTTCCAGCACTCAGCTGTCAACTAGGGGGCAATGGAGCTAGGCAAGGGGATGTCCGGGGTAAAGATGTTCCCTGTACGGGGTAAGCAAGGGACAATGGTGGCAGCTGCATTCCATCTAGCAGGACATTTGTTGAGCTACACAGCAGACTCTGCAAAGGCTGCTAGAGCTACAGGAGCAAGGGTGTGCTGCATGCTGGTCAGCTCGCCTAGCTGCAGATGCAGGTCGACACAGAGACCTGCTATACCCTGTTATGCTTGAATGATGTCCTTTTAGCCATTTTAGCCCAGAGCTACTACCTGTTAGCCTTGTTAGCCTCGAGCTAAAGCCTGGTTTCACCCGAGTCCTGATTTGGTCTCAGGTCTTGCCACGAGAACTCTAAATTCTATGTGGACTCAGAATCATGCCCTGCTCCATTCCATGCTAGGCCAAATTATGCCATGCTCTGCTTATTATATGTCCTAAGATAAGTCCTGCGCTACATGTTTCACCTAAGCCTTGATCCGCACCATCTCAGCCTAACCCAGCAGTGCCCTCTGGCACCCGGGGTGTACTGCTGTCTCCACCAGCTGTGTTTGAAAACATCATTTCACCACCTCCAGTTTTGAGGACGTTGTGCCTGCCAGTGTAGCCCGGTTTTGCTGGATTTTTGCTTGCGCCACACTCCAGCCTTGCTCATGCCCAATCTCAGCTCCATGCCAGCCACTTACTAGTGCCCAGTTCTGGCTCAGCCCCCATGCAAAGTCCCCACCCAGCCCCCTGTATCACAACCTCAGCAGCAGAGGAAGTGACCAGAGATTTTTGCAGGGGTGTCCTGGACCATGTACACCTTTGGAGTAGCGGTTGTTAGAGGGAGTCCCTTTGTGGCCGCTTTGTGTTTTAGGAATTTTATTCTGACTCTGTCACTTTGTTTGGGTGCACAAAGTATTTTATTTTTGTAGTTTTTTTTTTTTTATTCGTTGTGTTATTTAAAGTAAGTTTATTTGAGGTATTGTCCTGTCCTGCATCTGATTTAGTTATCGATTTTATTCCTGTGTCTCTGTTTTTCATTCTACAGTGTCTGCTTCTGTTTTTATTTATCAAAGGTTTTTACTTTTTAGGAAAATCTTATGCTATACCATGCCTGCTTTCAATTTATAACAATGACTACGTCAGGTAATGAGATTGTAGGAGAATCATGGAATGATGAAGGCTGAAGACACACAGAAGAAACTTCTCTTCATTCCATAGTCTTAAACTTTTGACATCATCATACAGTATATAGCCAAATGAGAAAACACCATAATCACTGCTGCATATTGAAACGTCTCCCCTTTCCTCAGCTTTGGAGCTGATTTCTTGAGAAAAATATCCTCCTAAAGAACAAAAACAGATTTAAAAAAAACGCAACAAAAAAACCATATGAGTTCTGTTTTACATTGTGACAAATTTACTTTAATAGATCACCGTGAACTGGCAATAATAGATGGAACTCTGCAAATTGTACTACAAAGAATTGCTGTAGCTAAAGCAATTTTCTTTATTAAGACCCCCTGTTTCTTATTTTTCAACTCATTTCATTCCATTTAAGAAGACAGATTGAGCTTGCTTCATTTGCATTTGTGTGTGCGTGTGTGTGTAACTGTGCTTGCGAGTGTGAACCTTTTGTCTTGGCAGCTGTTGAATTCTACCACTTGTCTCAGCAGCATGTGTTTTAATAGCTGTCTCCCCACTGCTCTATAACCCATTCACCCAGCCCAGCCCAGCAGTACCTACTGCATGTTTATGGCACATTTGCATCTATTTTTCAGTCTCTGGTTATATGCAAAGCACACACAAGCCAGGAACTTACTTTGTATCAAACAAATCTGGAGGTTGTGAACAAAACACAGACATCTGATGTGCTAGAAAAGATTTTAATGACCGAACATTTAACATCAACAGACCTATTCTTCATAAATGACATGAAGGTTTTAACAGTCCGATGCAACAAAAATAAATCTAACTCGGTATACGCTCTTGAGTAATCTTTAAGACAGAATTTACAGTACAAATCGATATTTATAGATCTATAATATCTTGCATCTTCAGCTAAAAACCTTACAAGCTACGGGTTCGTACGAATCTCCGTTCCTCCAACTTCGTGGTGGAGATCAAAGTTTTCTACAGCCTCCTTAGGTACAGCTGCTGCTCGATTCTTACGAACAAATTAAGACATTCTTGATAAAAAACAAAGTTGACTTTTTTATTGTACGGTGGCCGTAGCGTTCGTACATTCGCCCTAAGGTTGCTAATAGGACCTAACTACAGCTTACATACAGTAAGTTGATCTTACGGAAATTTTTGTCTTAAGGTGGTCGTAAGGCATACAAATATGTGCCAACTTACGGAGCTCTCAAGTATTGGTTGGAACTTCTCCTGTCTGTCGGCACATTTGGTACAGTATATAAAGTGGCAGCTATCCGCTCTATTGACTGATGCGCAGAATGTACTGTAGGTGGAAGTTGTTCGACCCGTGAACCACTTAATGTGTTCTTGCAGCATAAGAAATGTCATCTGAATTTAAATGATCTTGATGTTAGGTTGTTCCGAAGGCACACCTAAGGTGGCTATACAAAGAGTGAATTTCATTATGCATTCTGAGAAAATCTTGGACAATACCATCAACGTGGCCATGAGCTTACCCACCGTAAGAAGGCTGCCTTAAGAAGACTGTAGGAAATGCTCGAAAAATTCTCGATACAGTTTTAGCAGCCATTCGTACTGTAAGGGTTTTTGTGACCGCTGCTTTCAATGTGATTCAGCACTACAGTTTTCAAACCTGATTCCAGAGTTGTTGGTTTGACTGAAGACCCTCAATCCTTCACCATGAGTTTGACAGAAACAGGCTCACAGACAAGGCCAGGTAATTGGACAGAGTTATCCCCAGGCCAGGATGCAGGGCATTCACTAAGGAGGCCATGAGGAATCAGGATAAAGCAATACATGATGAAAATGTGCACTGCTGATAAAAAAATTAAAACACAGAAGGAGAAAGCTACATATTTTAATCATACTAAAACATCTGTGGCAAATATTCAAACAAAACATCATCCAGATGCATTTAAAACATCATTTTCATTCTCATTCCAGGAGAAAACAGCCCTAAAGATGTTTAGATTCTGCACCTATCGGAACATCTCGCATTTCCTGTCCGGCATGGAGTTTTTCTTTTCATGGCTGAGCGTGAGGAAGACGAGCACATTCCGACCCATATGTAAACACAGCCATCACACAGGAATGTACGCACGTGCAAAAGTGCCTAATCATAATACTAAATCACTTTCCTGGACGCAGGAAGTAACTTTCCTGCAGCTGAGGAGTTACAAACATTAAATGCTTTATTACAGTACTGGTTTTCAAGGTCCAATATATAATTGTAATACTTTTTAAGTGGTTTTCAGGTCAAATATACTGTATGTACAATTTTCAAAAAAAACATTTTGCTGAAAGTATTATTGTTATTGTTATTATTATTATTATTATTATTATTATTATTATTATTTAGAACGATTCTTTCCCTCGTTACACAAACATGTACACAGTTTGTTGTATAACTTCAGGGAAGTTTTTTATTTTTGTATTTTTTAATAAATCTGAAGTTGTGCTGTGTGAGATGACATATTCCCACCAATGACACCATGATGTACTCTGTGCCTCCTCTCAAACATCACTTAGTCTAAATACTTTGTAATGAGCTTAGCTGACAAAGCCCATCTGACCTTTCTGGTTCGCAGCACTACTCAGGTTGGTCTCAGATCTAATCTTGCTGCTTGACGTGTAATCAGTTAACAACAGCAAGAAGCACAAAGCTCAGTATTACATGTCTTGTTTTATAGACAATAAGCTTTGTGCTTCTCAATTCTATAAGTATCACGATTTTATAAATATCCCCATTCAATATTAAAACCAGATTTTGTAACAATTTTAAACCTTTAAAATGATGAATCAAATGTAGCCTGTTGCTTATGACATTAGTTTGCTCATTTAAAAAAAAATAAAAATTTGAATTTAAGCAATACAAAATAACAAATACAAGAATTTAACATTTAACTGAGCAGTGGCTATCTCTGTCATCCAACATAATTATTTTTTCTAAACAAACTTATTTGCAACTAATTTACTCCCACCACACAGGATGAAAATGTGTAAATAGTACAGAGTGCGCCACCTGTAGGATAATAAAGAAACTGTGACCTTTTACCTCCTCAAACGCCTCCAAAGTCTCAAAACTCAACTGAACAGCGAGTGCGCGGGTTGAGCTTTCGTGAGCACGCGGACACACGGGTCTTCTACACACAAGATTTTTCGACTCATTTATGCTCGTGGTGTTTTGAGACTTGTGTATTGAGTGGGTTTGAGACTAATTCCCTCACAGAGTCGACGAAGAAAGCAGATCAGAGGATTTTAATTCACGTGATTTTTTATAATGCAACACCATAAAAATGCATTTCCTCTGCGACACTCGGAAGCTTCTGCCGCTAGGTACAGAATCGGTTATGTATGAGGCTGATCGGCCGATCACCAAACTGAAATCCTGCCAATTCTGGTCACTGGCTGATCGACCGGTTCATCTCTATTATATAATATTTAACAACAAAAATGTTTTTGAAGTTAGTGTGGCGGTACTGAATTACTACACAAAAGAATAATTGAATATAATTCACAATTGAATAGATTTTTCCCCATCTCTATTATTTAACATGAACATTATCATAAATTCATTATAAGTAACAGTAACATAGCATTTAACACTTCTTGTGTTCTTTTAACCAATAAAATGAATATAATAAAGAATGAAGTAAGAGGTAAAGATGTGGAATAAATGAGATAATCAATAAATACTTTTTTTGATGATTATTAAATTATAATAATTTATCAGTACTAATGTATTAAATAATATTAATTAAAGAAATGTGATAAACGGTTATTAAGTGTGTAGGCAGGGGGGGAAGTAGTTTAAAATTCTTACAGTACTGCTGTATGTAGGCAAAAGGAACTGTGAATAAACCAATACAGTAGGAGTGATGGACAGTCCTGTAAATCTCATAAGTTTTATTTTAGAATATCAGTTCTAAAACTTATGTTCTGTGGTTGAATTCCAGATACTGTAAAATAGGGCTGGGCGATAATGGAAAAAAAGAATTCTCACGATATAATGTTTCATATCATTCGGTATAGGTAATTATTGAATATTTATTAATGAAGACCAGTAGAAAAAAAAAATAAAATTTAACCACTTTATTTTAATTTACCAAGATTACTAAGGCAAATTATTTTAATAGTCAAAAACAAAAAGATTTGAACAAAAATATCTTGTCTCTTACTGTATGTCCCATAATAAACTAAATATAAGTGTTGAAGAGACTCTTAAACTTAATAAATAAAATGTTACAAAGTGTGTGCAATTGCAAAGAACACTAAAGCAAACTTTGAGGTAGATCAAAATCTGTGAGATGTCAATAATAACAATACACAGTAAACCTCAAACTCTGTAAACAAAACAAATTATAATAATCAAATATGAGCTTTCGAGTAGAGGAACCAACCATCATTATTCACATATACCTGTACATTGCAACATTACAAATTGTGAGAAAGAAAGACAAGTCGGTTCCCTCCATCTCTGGAGTTAATGCTGTGAATGTGACTACGTTACCCCCTATGCTAAAAGTTCTTTCTCAGGGGTTGCTGGTGGCTGGGATGCACAAGTCTTTTTTTTTTTTTTGTTTGTTTTTTGCAAGTTTGCTCACTATTGGGAAGTTGCGCTCATGTAGCACTACATCCAAAGAAACTACATGTGGATGATTATGCAACTATTCATTAACTTTACTCACAGATAGCTGAGTGTAATCGGTGCCCAAAACACCGCGACGAGTTCAGTTGTTGAGCGAAGCGGCTCATCATATTCAACCCGCTGTCAGTCGTGATGCACACGTGGAGCAGCGCATCGGCTCGGGTTTGCGCAATAAATTCACCCCTGGTGTTTCCGGGAAAATATGCGGTGTCCAAGCATTTACTCTTTAGATTCCAGTTGTCATTAAAATGTACACTTAAGCTGATGTACGGGTCATACGTGCGGTGTGTCCAGACGGCAGCTCGCTCTCCACTGTTTTCCTGCACTTTTTAGTAATTATTTTAGTATGTCTTTGGCAATGTAGTAAGCGATCGCGTGGGTTATGTCATTGTATCGCTTGGAGGATTTTTTATAAGGCGTTGTTGCCGAGTACCTCTCCATCGCACAAGCAACTTGCTTGTGTTTCCATACTTGGCCGGGATGTTTTTTTTTTTGTTTGTTTGTTTGTTTTTGCAAAGCTTACACACAACATTGTTCTGGTGTTGATCAGTAAAAAAAAAAAAAACCTGGTGAGCTGATGCATCATTTTTGATTCACAATCTCCTCCCTACTGCGTGGTACGGCACTCATTTTCGGTTGTGTTATACTGACATGAGTTGGTGACGACACAACGCGGAGATGCTGCGTGAGCTTATTGGCTGTTTCCTGGTCACTCGTGCCACGCTCGTTCATCGGCAGATCTGATAGGCTGTTGAGAGTAAGGCAAGGCGCACGCTCAGTTAGCCGCATTTTAATAAAACTATAGCGCTTCATACCGAATGTTTTTTTTTTTTTTTTTTAATCGTTATCGACAATGGTCTACCGTCAATAAATACCGATACCGTTTTATCGCCCAGTCCTACTGTAAAATGAAAAGCTAGTGTGTGATGTAGGGTGTACAATCCCGTGTTCCACACACCAAGTAGTGCCCTTTTTCAGGGATAATGGAACGATTTGGCATTTAGCCTTGTGTTAGAATGTACAGTCTTATGCAAAAGTTTAGGCACCCCTTGGTGAATAACAGATTTTGGCATATCTGATGACATAAAAATTTGAACAGGCATACCAGTGTTTGCTGAAAATATTGTGCTTTTTTCCCCATTTCTTAGAGAGACTGTGTTAACATCTTTTCAATTTAAAAAAATCACCAAAATCTGTTATTTATCAAGGGGTGCCTAAACTTTTGCATAAAAAGTTGACTGTAGTTATTTTTGCAGCTGATGTTAGAGATAAATAAAGCGGTGAGGTGGGTTATGAAACTACTGTATCAGAGTGTTGGCAGAAGCGTGTGTTCATGTTTAGCAGAAATGAAAGATCAAAACACATCACGGACGGTTCAGAGGCAATTCGGAATGACTTTGAAAGTTGTAGAGAAGACAACGTATTGTTTAAGATGATCATGTTCCTGGTATCAGATGTGGTTATCTTGCTGAAAGTGCTACCATGCCTTGTTCTGAATGTAGGTTTTGGCAGGCAGATGCTCCCTCCCTCTTTCCAGTACTGCGTACCACCACTGAATCTTTTAGTGGTGCACAGTACCAGACCTGATTTGTACTGGCCTACTTTCACCCATATGTGTGCAGGTGATTAACGTCAACGAGTGTCCAAATTATCTAGGAAATAGACTCTTGAGCCTTGTGGATAAATTCTTTAGTAAAGATGAAGTCTGGCCTTGCTGTCAATAAAATGTGACCAATTAGTGCCCTCCATTTGGAACTTTTAAAATAGGCCTAATGCAGTTTCTGTGTTAGCCCTTGATTAAAATGCACTCTCTTTATTCTGACAACAAAAGAAGCGAGAGAGGGAGAGAGAGTGTGTTGGTATGTTTAACTCGTGTGGAATGAGCGAGAGCAAACTTGATTTCTGAGTGCACTCACATTTATACTTACTTTAAAACGAACATTTATCTTGTCAGCACTCTTCAGACTCCTACAGTTCTGGCTCTTATCTCTCTCTCTATCTCTGTGTGTGTGTAAAGCATCCAAATTACAGACAATCAGTGTGGGTGCGAGTGGAAGGTCAGCACTGATTTGACTGGATTAGATTCTGAATGATGATAAATGAGAGTCCATTGAAACGACCATCTGTACACAGCCACTGGGAGTTAACCAACATCAGAGTAAGCGGTGCAGGTGACAGGGGTGTGTGTGTGCACATGTGTGTAAGTGTGTGTACACTGACTCTCTGCTGTCTCCTTGTCTGTGAGCAGCTGGTAACTTCTCCTCAGCAGAACATTCCAGTCTAGTCTTGTGAGCCAGATTTCTATCGTCCCTATGTCCTATACTAGAAGTCCTATAAGTTTGGTACTTATTGTCACTAAATGTGCTTTCAGAGTACACAAAAAGAGCCAAATTTACAATTTGGTGGATCCTCAATCACACGGTGAAGTGAAAAGACATGGGCATTTCCAATGTACAAAAAGTTGTTCTGCCAGGTTACAGGAAGTTTGCGGACAGCAAATCAGATTGCATCCATCTGAATTTTGAAGCTCTCAGCCAGCAAACAAAAATCATTCAGAATAAGTGATAAAAAAAAGTGAAAGATCCTTTTTTTTTTTTTTTTTTGCCATTTTACATTTTTTTGCATTCTGGGTGACAAACTTCACTGTTGGTGTGCAGAGCAGGAAAATTTCTAACAATCAAGATCTGTAATTAAGTAATCTTCTTATATGTACCACAATTTAGATTTAAGGCAGACAAAAAAAAAATCTCAAACTATCCTGCTAATGCAAAAAAAAAAAAAAATCTCAGCTGCCTTATGGTGTAATATTTTTTGCCTTTCATACTTAAGAGTATGAGATTTAGGCCCAGTTGAAAGCATGTTCAGATGTGCTGTAACCAGGGGCAGTACTGTATATAGGCACCTCTGGTTTTTGTGAATGGCAGGAAGAGTCCCAATATACAGTAGACACTGTGAGTAAGTGCTTAAAATATGAATGGAGCCGCATGTAATGCTTAGAATGGTGGCTATGTGACGTAGCCACCATTCTAATGTTGGTAACGACATTAGTGAAAAAAAATGTGAGATTCCATCACAGCCCTGCATTGACACGTGCACAGATGTGGGTGCATGTTGGTCTGTTTATAATGACGAAATTGGTATGTAGAGTTTCTGGAGCATCCCAAAATCTTTTTTTAATGTATATAAATAAATAAATAAATAAATAAATAGATCTCGACTGCAAATACCTGCCTGGGAACATCAGGAGGTTAAGAGAGTGAACTGATTTACTAGGATGGCTTTAGTTTTCTATACTGTAATAGAACCCAGAATGTGCAGTGAGTTGAGGCAGAGCTGAAGTGCACAAGATCAGTGTGCCGTGATCATCAGCAAATTCCAAGCAAGAGTCAAAACTAGATGGAACATTGCACAGAAAATCAGCTCAGACCTTAATCAATAGAAATGTGTGAAAGGAATTGGCAATGCGGCAAAGAAGCGGGAGGCTAAAAATAGATTTACTAATTACGGCTGAACAGGGAACAGGTTGGAACAATCAGGGAACACACCAATCAGAAAACATGGACAGCGACAAGATAAATTAGTACCTACATGTCCAGAGACAATCGCATGATGTACACCAAACCAAGACACATGGTGCACTGGAGGGGTAAATTGTGACATACGCTTAGATGTCACAACATACATGCTGACTACACTATTATCCCGTCTTGCGCGAGGATTTCTGTCAACCTATCAATTTCCAGAAAGTAAAGCAACTGTCTCATTTGAGTCATTTGGCTCATGGCAGACAAATTAGAGGATTTTATATCATTTTTGCTGCCGAAATTGATTTAACTAAAACCTTACTGAAGTTCAATTAAGGCCTGAAACTACCAAAAGTTTGTTTTAATCACATTTCTATTATATCAATGCTGAGATCTCCCTATAACAATGTGTCTTTAATGGTCATGCATCGCTGGCTGTGCACCCTCCCCAATCTGATACAGAGTTTGTGTGTCTTAGAGGAAGTATGTATTAGCCTTTGCCTTCTAAAGTTTGTAGATGTCATGCGAAGTGAGAACTACCCAGTGGGTGGCATTTGGCAACAACTCTGCAAAAGTGCTTCATTCAGTGCAGCCCTTGAACAGTGTTATGGTCTGCGCAGATCACATTACAGTCAGCGTTTGCTTGGGAGCAGGTTATATATAAAACTGATTTTAAGTTCACATAACTACTGTTCGACCATTCATTCTAATTAAATTGCAGTTATACCATTAATCATTGTACAGTTGGGAAGTAAACAATTGAAATCCTAGTTCTGCCCTCTAGTGGTGAATTACTCCAAGACTTTATGCTTAAAAATCTTTAAATCTGTAAAATAGCATTATACTTAAACCATGTTTTTCGCTTTAGTGCGCGTGGTTATAGTTACGATTCCTTTTCTACCATGATGGGTCTTGTTTTTGCTAGTTGACTTCCAGTGAGTTTACATGGCTGTCAAAATTCTTGTAAATAGGCGAAAAAATATTGCAGTCCACAGTACACAGACCACTTCTCCTCTGGCCTAGTGTATCTCCTACTGGATTATCAGTCAAAGCTAGGGCACATTTCTTTAGTCATGAGTAATCTTAGTCACCTTAAAAAAATGTCAGTGTGGCAGAAATGATTTCCAAATATGTCGAGTAGTCCATAAATGTGATAGAGAGGGCATTTGGTGTGTTGTATGTCGGTAATAAAAGGACCTGTTACGGTCTTTTTCTTTTCTTTTTTTCAACCATGACGTCAACAGAGTTCAGGACACTGTATGGAATTTATTTATTTATGTGTGTGAGCATAAATGGTGCAGGGCTCACCTCTATTTTTTCTAAGAAAAACTCACATAAAAAGGGAAAAGATTGTAGAGGAAAATTGCACACAGAATGCATATATTAATATCTAAAGAACCTTGGGCTCTAGACATTGTTGGTAGTAAAATATAGCTTTAATATAATATAATATAATATAATATAATATAATATAATATAATATAATATAATATAATATAATATAATATAATATTTAACATATTATAAATATAGAATTATATTTAATAGAATATGCAACGTGGTATAATGTAACTTGCCCCTTTATACATGCTGCTCAGTCACCACTAACTTGTGAACTGTCTACATTGTACCACTAGATGGCACACTCGTACCTCATCACACTTTGCCTATTGCTCAGCCCTGGCATTTAATTTTAAGATGCCTTTAAAGAGCCTTAAAATAAAACAAAATCTTAATGTATTTTTATAGTTAAGTGTAAAAAAAAGCCTTTATAAATAATGTACAAAGCTATAACTGGATAGAGTACATAATCACATATATAGTGTTATTAAATACATTTCATGTCACATTTATTCTGCATAGGAACTGAATTCTACCTTTAAATTAATTACATTTGGACAAAGGCATACACTGTTCTCAATAAGATAGTGGAGGATTGGCACATTGTATTGTTCTTATGTCTTTTGTCATGTACAATTCTTATTGTTGCAGCCTTGTGTTTCTTGTTGTTTTATTGTACAGCACGGCTAAATAAATAAAGTGTTGCTTGCTCCATGCATTTACCCACAGTGTATGAACTGAGTATCAAACTTGTAGTTGTAGAGTCGAGACTGTGCAATAAGCCTTGGTTTGTGGCCTGATTGCTATTGTTAAAATTTTAACCTTTAAAAACTTCAAAGTGCAATAATCTGTTGTTTTTTTTGTTGTTGTTGTTGTTGTTGTTGTTGTTGTACTGCCTTGTTGTTGTTGTTGTTGTTGTTGTTGTTGTTGTTGTTATATTTTTTATCCCACTTCCACCTGCACCTTAAGGAATTCTGACTAATTACACCCATTCCCACAATTCTGACCTGCCCCAATAATTCTTACCCACTCCCTCCAACATGTCTGGCCCAATTAAACAATTCTAACACTCGCTTGGAACAATTCTGACCCACTTGGCTCACCGTATCTGAAAAATTCGGACCCACTCTAACAGTTATACCCACTCGGTTCAATGATTCTGACCCGGTTGCTCCGATATGTCTGACACCCACTTAACAATTCTGACCCGCTCTCCCCAACATTTCGGACCTGATCACTTCAACAATTCTGACCCACTCACACAAACAATTCTAATGTACTCCCAGAATTGAATGCAGTTGGTCCTATTTAATTAGGTATGCAGTTGGTTTCAGTTCCAAAACAACAACAACAAAAACAATAATAATAATAATAATAATAATTATTATTATTATTATTATTATTATTATAAAAATAAGTTATTTAAAAATTATTTACCTGCACTCACCGCACTGTACTCAACTTTTTGCACATTTATTGGACTTATGTTCACAGATTTATGTCTGTGTGAAATGATAAAAGCAACACAACTATGACAAGATAATGTCTTTAAAACAACAGAAGTTTTTCATTTGTAAAAGTCAGTTTAATACATAAATAGCGCATCAATAGCTCCTCTAAATCTGCTTATTATTTATTGGCATTTATCTGTAAGGTACATTCTGACTGCACAGACAGATTGAACATATACAGTACCAGTAACTAAACCGTTAAACAGACTGCAAGTCATTACAAGATGAAAGCGGGGTTGGGAGGACAATTTATTAAAATAAAATTTTACTGTAAATTCACCGCCAAGATTACCCAGTAGCCAAGTTTATGAACAAGAGTTTATTATTCTCTGTTGCCCCAACTAGAATAGCAGAGGCCCTTTTTATTATTCAATTTACATTTATTCTAAAACACAGATTCATTAGTAAGTCAGATTAAATCCTTTTTGCAGACTGGACTCAGCCCAAGGGCTGCACATTTGACACCACTTTAGTAAGGCCTTTATGATAATTTTACTGACAATTGTAAATTATTATTGATAATCATGAAAGGAAGTTTCTTCTTTAAGAATGAGTAGATTACCATCTCACAGGTGCTGCCTCCCTCCCTCTCTCCCTCCCTCCCTCCCTCCCTCCCTCTCTCTCTCTCCCTCCCTCCCTCTCTCTCCCTCTCTCTCTCTCTCCCGCTCTCTCTCTCCCTCCCTCCCTCTCTCTCTCTCTCTCTCTCTCTCTCTCTCTCTCTCTCTCTCTCTCTTTGTCCTACATGATCTGACCACCTGCTCCCACAACATTTTTTATTTCGGTCCTGTGGGATCCCAGTACAGATGTACACTTCTACACCACACTTCTCCTCACGTCCCAGGTCACATGGTGAATATATATTTTTAGTTTTACAGGATGTGCCAGCATTGTAGTAAATTCGTCCTTGTGTAAAGAATGGAGAAGGAAACCCCACTTTAGTCTGATTTTATTGAACTGATTTCTTTTTATCCCTAGTCTGTATCTGTCGGGTGAAGACAGCATCAATAACACGAACTCTACCTTGGACCAGAACACTCAGATCCATGTTTACAACCCCACAAATCCACATTCATCCTCATTAAGCTTTAACACAGAGTACCTCGGATTATTCTGTCTCCCACTGCTCTATGGGTCACTACATCATACTGTGCATTCTGCCTAGACAAATTTAAATTATATTGCACATCTGGCATGTGGTATAGGTAATCCTAAGCTTTATATATGAAATGTGTAGTACGGATGCAAGAATGGATTTAATCTGGCTTTCTCATTTGTGTTTGAATCCTAGTTTCATATGTTATGGTTAAAAGCAGCTTTGTTGACAGAGAGATTATTATTATTATTTTTTTTTTTGTAGAAATATACTCAAGGCTAAAAGACATTCAGAGCAGTGTTTTTAAATTCATAAATTAAAATGATCAATAACAATTGATATCAATAATTAATCGTCATTATCAATAACACAGGATTTTTTTATTTTTTTTTGCACTTCTCTGCAAGTTAATGCGTCAACTGGGAAAAAATGAAAATATAAACTTTACTTAATTCTAGTATGCCCTTTGTGATCAGATTTGATTTTTGTTTTATATGTATATTCCTAAAGTCGGTCCTGAAATGTAAAATAACATGCAAATGAATTTAAAATTTAAAGGTCTTTAACATCTTAAATCTTACCATTTTAGATACAAAAATTTATCTATATTGTATAGTTCAGTTTTTATTTTTTAGATGTGTGTTAATTTGAAAATGTGTCATGTTCAAGTATGTGCATATCTACCAAAATACATGTATATTAAATATACCCTATTAGATTGAAATCTTTACATACTGTAATTTTTACATGTTTAGCAAGGAGTAGTTTTTCAAAAGCTTTCAAGATTCATATTTACTTGTCTTGCATGACATCATAAATGGATGTAAGGAGAACTATATTTTGCTTTTCCTGTGAATAGAAGATAAATGAAAATGCTACTATAATATCCCATCAAAAATGTTTTAAATTAAATCCTCTCTCTCGTTTTACATCAAGATGTGACTCTATTTTTCCCCCCAACTTTTCCATAGTGTATGCGATATTCCAGCATATGTTTCTTGTTCCTTTCACCCTGCAACCTGTAAATACACGGAAGGTCTTATACTGTATTTTTCAGGGATTGAGAATATAGGTCGTATACGGGATAAATCCCAAATGAATTAAAGTCAAATCCATCCTTTCATACACATTTTTAATCCCTTCTTTTGTGTGTGTGTGTGTGTGTGTGTGTGTGTGTGTGTGTGTGTGTGTGTGTGTGTGTGTGTGTGTGATGTACCAGGAGGATTATGAATGTTATCTGGCCAAAGGACAGTTTTTTAACAAAACAATTTTTGTTCATTATTAAGGTCTCTATTTTCACATTAGCTTAACAGCATTTTTCTCCTCTGCAGTCAACAGCGCTGTTACACTTTCTCCCAACACTCATACACCTGATGTACGTACCTCTCGGTAATTACCTGCCCAAATGAAGTTTCCTTGTTATCATCTGAGAAACTAAAAATGTAAACATAATGTTTTCACGCATTATTCTGGTCACTAATGTCCTGTTTTGTTTTATTCCATCTCTTTCCCTTCAGTACTGTCCTTTCAGGTTTTAATATTGCATTACACAATTCTCAACATTTCATTAATCTCCTTACATGTTTTTTTTTGCTTAATGCAGGCCAATATTTTGACCCTTTTAATGCAACAATGAAAAATATACCAGCTTGCGATTATATGAAATTTTATTCAAATTTATTATGATTTTTTTTTATGTTTTAGAGGTTCCATCTTTTTTATTACACCATGGAAAAGTACCACGGGTGTTTAAGTCAAACTGGGACTTTTGATTGTGCAGAATAACAGAACACAGATATGAGAGTGAAAACTCCCTTTACAGTGCCTTGTGAAAGTATTCGGCCCCCTTGAACTTTGTGACCTATTGCCACATTTCAGGCTTCAAACATAAAGATATAAAACTGTAATTTTTTTGTGAAGAATCAACAACAAGTGGGACACAATCATGAAGTGGAACAAAATTTATTGGATATTTCAAACTTTTTTAACAAATAAAAAACTGAAAAATTGGGCGTGCAAAATTATTCAGCCCCCTTTTTTCCAGTGCAGCAAACTCTCTCCAGAAGTTCAGTGAGGATCTCTGAATGATCCAATGTTGACCCAAATGACTAATGATGGTAAATAGAATCCACCTGTGTGTAATCAAGTCTCTGTATAAATGCACCTGCACTGTGATAGTCTCAGAGGTCCGTTTAAAGCGCAGAGAGCACCATGAAGAACAAGGAACACACCAGGCAGGTCCGAGATACTGTTGTGGAGAAGTTTAAAGCCGGATTAGGATACAAAAAGATTTTCCAAGCTCTAAACATCCCAAGGAGCACTGTGCAAGCGATAATATTGAAATGGAAGGAGTGTCAGACCACTGCAAATCTTCCAAGACCTGGCCGTCCTTCTAAACTTTCAGGTCATACAAGGAGAAGACTGATCAGAGATGCAGCCAAGAGGCCCATGATCACTCTGGATGAACTGCAGAGATCTACAGCTGAGGTGGGAGACTCTGTCCATAGGACAACAATCAGTCGTATACTGCACAAATCTTTCCTTCATGGAAGAGTGGCAAGAAGAAAGCCATTTCTTAAAGATATCCATAAAAAGTGTCGTTTAAAGTTTGCCACAAGCCACCTGGGAGACACACCAAACATGTGGAAGAAGGTGCTCTGGTCAGATGAGACCAAAATCGAACTTTTTGGCAACAATGCAAAGCGTTATGTTTGGCGTAAAAGCAATACAGCTCATCACCCTGAACACACCATCCCCACTGTCAAACATGGTGGTGGCAGCATCATGGTTTGGGCCTGTTTTTCTTCAGCAGGCACAGGGAAGATGGTTAAAATTGATGGGAAGATGGATGGAGCCCAATACAGGACCATTCTGGAAGAAAACCTGATGGAGTCTGCAAAAGACCTGAGACTGGGACGGAGATTTGTCTTCCAACAAGACAATGATCCAAAACATAAAGCAAAATCTACAATGGAATGGTTCACAAATAAACATATCCAGGTGTTAGAATGGCCAAGTCAAAGTCCAGACCTGAATCCAATCGAGAATCTGTGGAAAGAACTGAAAACTGCTGTTCACAAACGCTCTCCATCCAACCTCACTGATCTCGAGCTGTTTTGCAAGGAGGAATGGGCAAAAATTTCAGTCTCTCAATGTGCAAAACTGATCGAGACATACCCCAAGCGACATAGCTGTAATCGCAGCAAAAGGTGGCGCTACAAAGTATTAACTTAAGGGGCTGAATAATTTTGCACGCCCATTTTTTTTCCGTTTTTTATTTGTTAAAGTTTGAAATATCCAATAAATTTCATTCCACTTCATGATTGTGTCCCACTGGTTGTTGATTCTTCACAAAAAATTACAGTTTTATATCTTTATGTTTGAAGCCTGAATTGTGGCAAAAGGTCACAAAGTTCAAGGGGGCCGAATACTTTCACAAGGCACTGTATTTCTCTATATAATCCCCTGATACGCTAATGCACTTATCACAGTGTTTCACTAGAGCTTAGATCTCATAAAAGTAGAAAGTTTCGTCAGTGCGCCAATAATGTAAAGCATTTATTAATTACTTAGTGACAGCTGTTTACATGGCCTTATTTACGATATCAGCATTTCAATTAATATCATTATTTTTTTTCTCATATTACTTTTATTACAAAATTTTTGAACAACTCTCTTGAGTTAGTTACATACTAATGAAAGAAAAATGAAGGAATCATGAAGGAAAAAAAAAACTTTTGACAGTTCTTAACTGTTCATGCAACCTACAGTAGTTTGTGCAATGCTGTGTAACTGTGCAGTCAGGAGACTGTGTGGAGTTTTACAGTGAGGAGAATGAAGGAGGCTTCTAAAATACCTCCCTATCCAATGGGAAAAAAAAAAAAAGTTTGATGTGCAGAAAGTTGATGACATTGATAGGAAGGTTATAGGTTTAAAAATAGGTTTAACAGTTTGTCCTTATATTTCAACCATACAGAGATAAGGTGCTTGGCTTAAAGGTGATTGCGGTGTTATGTCAATTATTTAACTGGAGTTTTGCTCAACTGAGTACCAGTTAAATAGAGACTATTTTTAATAATAAGATCATTACCCGAATGCATTTATGATATTTTATCTTCTTTACATAAAAGGACTCGTATTTATTTGATTAAATAACCATTAGCCATCTATGTTAGTCTTAGTTATGACGTAGATGATGTATGGCATGCTTTTAATGTTCCTGTGGCATGATGAAGAGGTTTCTAATGGGTATGAAACATCCATAACACACACACACACACACACACACACACACACACACACACACACACATGGCAGATGGTGTAAAGGGACCCGTAATCCATGTGGCATTTCCCCTGCTCCTGTCATAGCTAGGCTTGTATAGAGTACCAATGTCTCTCTCTCGCTCTCTCTCTCTCTCTCTCTCTCTCTGTCTCTCTCCATTTTTTTGGTGTTGATTGTCATTCTGTCAGCCATTCATTGACATTCAAGTGGATAAAAAGGTGGCAGCAGCTCTTCAAGTTATTTTGCATTGTGTCACTTCACATTTGGATGCTGTGTTAATCTTTAACACAAGGTAATGTAAACTTCTTATGCGACCTCATTGCTTTTACTATAGGATAAAAACGAGACGATGAATGATTATAGTAATATATAGCGGCTATGGTTCTGTGTCTTGGATTAGACCAAGGGTTCGCTAATTGTGTAATATTTTTCCTGATGCTGTTTTTAATTCATTCTTTTTGCTATGGCTTTTCGTGTGACTTATAGAAATAATCTATTCAGACGAACTCATGCATACAGTAGTTGGACAAAGCAGCAAAGTGCATTGTATTAGGGTTATGTAAGTTCTGTCCCATTCATTCATTTTCTTTCATTTTTCCATCTGATTTTTTTTTTTTTTTACTTTATTATACCTGAGACATTGAACCTGGAAATGGAAAAAATGAAGAAAAATCAGTTTTATTCAAGCATTTTAATGTGTCAAATATGGAAATGCATAGTTTAATCGAAACTTTTTTAGTCTACATTGTCAGGACAACTTTATAAAAAAGGACTCCCATTTGTAATGGTGGTGTCCAGATGTTAGCTACTGTAAGCGACACGCTCATGTTCCTATGATTAGCTATGAAGCAAAAGTGACTCATTGACAGTTTTTTTGTTCTTTTTCAGCGTATTGAAATGATCTAAATTATTGTGGGAGTTTCGTTTACTGCCTTGAAGAGAACTGTTTTAAGGTTTTAAACCTCTAAGGGAAGGAAATTTTATGTCGCTAGTCATAACTTACCCAACTTCAAAATTTCTTTGAAAATTTTTTAAAAGTTTCTCTGGTTAATGCAGTTAATAATTTAGTTCATATATCAGATTTATGGCCATATTTGTTAAAACACCAGTTTTAGTGAGCATTTGTAGCCATTGTTGTCCAGATAGTCACTGTTGTCCACACTAGTAAGACATACAGTATACTGTACTCATCCCAACCCTGTGAGCAATCCATCGTGTTTATTGTTACAGTTTCGGAATTTTTCACAAGCTGAACATTTAAGGACTGTGTGTACTTTCCGTTCAGCTGCAGGGATTATCTGAGTATGAGCTATGTTTATCAGCTCAAATACATTTAGAAATGTGTTTCATTTTATTCCATATTTGTATAGTTCCACTAGAAACACATAATAAAGTGGCATGATGGACAATATGTGTGCAAAATGATTTGCGTAGGCATTTGGTATTGATTAATAAATATAAAGCTGGGACCAATTATCAAAAAAAAAAAAAAATTCAATTCATAGGTGAAATGACTTTTATCCCATTCTCTTGCTGAACTAAACTTAAGATGAGCTACATTCTGATCAAAACCTTAGTAAAGTAAAAAGAGTAAAGTGTCTGTGGTTTCATTCTAGTTGCCTAGTAGCCATTCCCAGTTTGTGCCTTGGGGAACAAATGTCAAAAATTGTACTGTATATGCATTGTACTGATGTACTGAAATTTGCTTTTATGCCTCTTTATGACATCATCACAGTGTCAGTTCTTAAAACCAGAATATGTTTTAGTGCAAGAACCCATTAAATGTGGTGCATTGTTTAATAAAGCATTTGCTGATTGTTTTTATTGGTCATTAATGTGGTCATTTTCTGAATTGGGACAAGAACATCAGGCACACAATGAAATAACAATCTCTCTCTCTCTCTCTCTCTCTCTCTCTCTCTCTCTGGCAGGTGTGTGTTTCCTGTGCTTGATAGACGTGGTGCCGGTCAAAAACGAGGATGGTGTAGTGATCATGTTCATTCTAAACTTTGAAGTCATGAACGAAGACAAAGTGCGCAACCCTAACCAGGGGCTGAACCATCGGATATCTCTCCCCTGGCGCGCCACAAGTATGTTTTTTTTGCTTCTCTTTCATTAACAATCTTTCAACTTTTTTCACCAGCACAATCATGGGGACTTGAATGATAACGTAAAAGTACAACACCTAACTGTTTCCATGCTGACGGACTTCCCTTTTCCGTTTCAGATCGAGCACGCCGTATCCGTCTGCACCTGCCGCTTCTGCAGTCACACTGTAACAGCAAGGCGTTTCTGCGCGAGGACCCTGAGGCAGGCCGCAGTACTGACATTTCTGCCACTGCCAGCTCCAGGCGTGGCAGCAGTCATGAGTCTCTGGCTCTGGGCGAGCTCGTCTCACTGCCAGAACATGAGCAGGTCCGTCCCTCTGCAACCACACCATCGGGCACGGCATCGACCTCCTTGTGGCCTGAGGACAGACGCACCCTCCTGGGAAGCGAGTCCACGCCACCTCTGTCTGCCCCCACACATTCCTCCACATTGCCCCTGGGCCAGTCCTCGCCACGGGCAAACCGGCTGAACCCTGACGCCTCAGCCTCCAACTGCAGCCTTACACATAGCCGCTCGCGTGAGAGCTTCCACAGCATGCGCCGCGCATCCTCTGTAGACGACATAGAGGCCATGAAGCCTGAATGGGAGCGCAGACACTCCATACGACCAGCAAGCAGCAGTACAGGTAAGCAAAGTGGGCTGGGGCGCAATGATGCAGACTGGGATGAAATTCTTAAAGGAGCAATTTATTATTGTAACGCCAGCTGCAGAAAGTGACTGCAATTATGTGAACTGAAATTACAGATACAATGTTGTTCTGTTACGCTATTAATATAAATACTACCCTGCTTGGAAATTCCTACGTGCTGTGCATATGAGTATCATGAATCTACAGGTTCAGATCTACAGTACAGTAGGTTGATAGTTTTGATTTGGTCTTCTGAACCCTCCAGCCTGGGCTCGCTTTTTTTTTTTGTTTTCGACAGGTGCCGTGAACAACAAATCCAACATGCTTAACTCTACCTCTGACTCGGACCTCATGCGCTACCGCGCCATCAGCAAGATTCCGCAGATCACCCTCAACTTCGTGGACTTTAAACCCGACCCTCTTATTGCTCTCCCTCCCGGAGAAATGGATATCATCGCTCCCTGCAAGCTCATTGACCGCACGCACAACGTCACAGAGAAGGTCACACAGGTGAGAGACAGTTACTGTTTGGGCTCTGGCGTTTGTTTGAGATACAGGTGATGGGTTGGGCAAATTGGATCTGTTGATGGTTTAAAGTGAAATGTGCAAGGTGGTCAATTTTAAAGGTGACTTTTGGTTTATGTCGACTTCATCATGCGAGTTGACAGAGCGTAGGAGACGTTATAGTTGTCTGGCAAACTTTACTCAACGTGATAATGTCCTTGTCACGTCCTGGTCCTGTCTGTTTGGTGTGTATTCTTTTGGAAGGGAAATAGTCCTGGGCTCAGCTCTGATGAAAGGAAGAGATGTATTAGTAGTGCTGAATCTAGTTCAGCAGGTGCTGACGTGTTCATATTGATCATATTGTGTGAAAGTCTTAGACATACATATTTTTATGTACTGTAAATGTGAGTTCTCGATGTTCTCTGTTTGGTGCATTCCTGAGGCTGTAGGGAAAACAATAATTCATTTTACTGCAGATTTCCAAACAAAGTGTCCTTAGTTGTGGATCTTCCTCAAGTGATATTATAATCCAAATAATAATAAGTCTAATAAGTCTAATAAGAAAGTAGCGCTTCTCTGGCAGACTATTTAAACCTTTTCACAGTGGATTGACATGATCTGGCATCAGTCTGCCACTGCAGTCACCTCTCTGCTTAGCAAAATACAATACAGAGATGACAATAATCATAATAATAATAATACACTATAAATATTAACACGTTAACCCATGTGATTAATCTAGGAATAACGTGTTCCTATTTTTAAACGCAAATTAATCAAATGATTAAGTTTGACCCTAATGGCTTCCCATAATCACAGCGCAGTTACCCGGCTGTGTGTGAACATGGCACATTTAGCGCGGTTAATAAGATGACTGAGGATCTTAACCAGGTGTGCCGAACGTCAAGTTTCATTATAAAAAGTTTGGATAACACTAAAGTTATTCACATGAGCTACCTTCAAGGGGAGTGCATTAGATGCAAGTCCTGGGAGTGGTGGCTCAGAAGGCTAAGGGTCTCCTTTGTTGATTTTCTGATCTGAGGATCTGGGTTCGAGCCCTGCCGTTGGTGGGTTGAAACACCCAATATTACCCAGCCCCTGGGTCGTGCCTGTCCCATTTGAGAGATTTCAATATGTTAATGTTTGAAATAGAAAACTGCATAATCTGTTTCCTATAACCAGTTTGTCGGTTTGCACTTCTTTATTCCGACATTGCAAGTTTATAATACAAGTAAATCTGAGTATTTTAAAATTGTGGTTAATTGTGATTAATCATAGAATGTGATTAACTAGATTAAAATTTCAAATCGATTGACAATACAAAATAATCATCATCATCATCATCATCACAACTAGAACATTGTGTAGACTATATATGAATATTAACTCCCCTAATTTTCATTATAAATGGTAATAAAGATTGTGTTGCTCTGTTTCACCGATTCTCTTTCTAGATGTAACTAGGTTAAGCTAATGCAGCTTCGTCTCATGCTGCCGGCGTGCTCTTTCTGCACTGCTCTACAGAAATGAAAAAGACGATTGATGGTTCTGAATGAAATGATGATAGATGGGGCTTCTGGGACTGTTCATTGTAGTATGTGACTCTTTAGGCTAATCGAGTTTGGAGGGAGAACAGACGCATTACAGACGTGTTGTGCCAAAAAAGAAGTCTGCTCTTGGTTCTTTGTGCATCGCGTTGCACTGTGGCAGCTTATGATCCATGTTTATGATAGTACAGTACACAATTGAGTATATTGCAGTGTATTATGTTTGTGATGATCTCGGAATCTTTTAAAATCATTTGCGAATGGGTTTTACTGTACAATGAGCTGGAGATGTGGAACTTTGTCATGTTTGAGTCGTGTTTGATCAGATCAGTCTATTCATTGGTGAATTGTGCCCGTGCAACTGAAAGCTGTTTTTATGCGTTGAACTTCTACCATGTGATTGGCCGATTAATATACAGTACATTGATATATGATATGCATGAATAAGCAGGTGTATACTGGATGTGTCCCTAATAAAGTGGCCATTAATTGCATCATCCTATTGAGTTTAATCAGCTAGGATTCAAATATGTCATTGAACCTGAGAACTGAAAGCATCTTCACGTTTTGGTAATATTTTCAAACTGTCAGATAAGAGCCGCTTTATGTGCAGCCTGTGATCTATACAGGTCATGGCGTTGCATGTCAGATTGCGCGCTCTGATGTATGGCATTGGTGTGCAATGTGAGTAATGATGAACTGTATGATTTAGTACACATGACCACCTGCGAGACTGCAGGTACGCGTGATTGATCTTCATCATATGGATGCGGCATTTAATTGTCATCGCCGCATGAGGTGGCTTCTTGCTTCTTAAGAGGTGCTGTATAGGTGAAAGATCGCCTTGGTGTAAAGGATCGCAAAAGTGACAAATAATCTTGTTCTTATTTTTCACAGCAGAATCAGATCAGGAAGAATTCGCTAATGTTTGCCACAGTGAGTGTTAGATATACCTGAGAATGTGCTCTGCATGGTAGTTAGACTCTCCTTGTGTGTCTACTGTATGCGTGTGACTTTAAGCTTCCACTTTTCTGGTTGGACAGCTTGTCGCACCTCTCAGCTGTTTGATACGCACTGCACGGCACGGTGTGTTTCATTCAGGTGAAAGCAAGGCCACTCCAACCCTGCAAACGTACCGCAACTTCACTTTGAGATGTTTTGCAGAACCGATTTGTGCACTGAACTCGTGTGAGTGTGTCACAAAAAAAGTGCACATTGAGAATACAATGTAAGAGACTGTATGTATGTCTGTATGCGCATGAGTGTCAGACATTGTGGGCAGATTTCTTCTTAATAAATCGTCATATATGTTTCATCAGAGACACCTTGGCATACATTGACCAGCATACACTCTGGAAGAAGACCTCTGCACGGCCTCTTTAATATACTTTTTGCTTTATTGTGTACGATTTGTGATGTTCTTGTTATAATTTAAAAGCTTGTCCCCCACACATGTTGTTGATTGATTGTGACACACTCTTAGCTTGCCTGTTATAACATGTGTGACCTAATGGTGGCAGTAGCAGGAAATATAGTTACAGTCCCACTGACTGTAAGCATTTAAAGAGCCTAAGCTTTAAACACACACACACACACACACACACACACACACACACACACACACACACACACACACACACACACACATACACACACACACACATGATTTATTAATAAAAATGTAAATTTAAAAAAGTGTTATTTAGTGCTTATGTAGTTAATTCATAAGCCTGTGCATACAGTAGTCTACTAGATGCAATTAAAATGATAACTTAATGTCAATAACCAGGTTTTATTGCATAATAATAGTTTAGAAATCATAAACAATATTATGTTGATTTGTTATTTAAAATAATAATGATAATAAAGATAAAAATAATAATTACTATTGTTAATAATAATATTAACAACAACAACAACAACAATAATAATAATAATAATAATAATAGGCATTAGGTGAAATGGCCAGTCTACTGTAACTTAAGTGTACTTTTTATGGTTACCTTTTTTTTTAGCCAGGTAAAAACCTGTTAAGGTTAATAACCTCTTTTACAATGGTGAACTTTCAAAAATACCAATAAGTTACAGACAGGCCAACAACAGCGAAAACCAAATTCAGCATATAGACACAATAAATAAAAGAAATATTCAAGAGCATTTAAATATACAGTACAGTGCAAAGGTCTGTTAAGGTATAATTTTTTAGGAATTAAATTAAAGAAGACAGAACAAATGTTTTACTGTGACAGTCTGCAAAGTGCCTGAAAAGCTACTTTAAAAATTGGTTATTTATGTAAGAACCTCTGCAGCGACCTCATTTCCCCTCTCATCCGTTCCAACCACTCCACACTCAGCATCACCAGTATACTAATCACCGGCCTGATCATCTGTCATTACCTGCACCTGTTTCTCACTGGTTCATGCCTTAAGTTAGTGTTTTTTAGGCTTGAATGATTTATGGGTCACTGTGTGGCTTAAGAAACAAAATAGATTCCTCTGAAACTGGTCAGGTACAGGGATTGGACTGAAAATGAGAGACAACAATTTGCCAAAAAACGAGAGTCGAAAAATTCCTTCAGGAATCCTGAAGAACTATTCCTCAAGACTACATTAAAAATACAAGAAAGTCTGGCTCTTTAAAAGCAAAATATGAATTAATGAGGGGTGGAGGGGTACTAAACTGTGCAAATAAAAATCTATCATTGTCTTGTTAATAAAAATACAGTGGAACCTTGGATTACGAGCATAATTCGTTCCGGAAGTGGGCTCATGTTCCAAAACACTCGTAAACCAAATCATAATTTTCCCATAATAAATAATGAAAACTCAAATTATTTGTTCCACAGCCCCAAAAATTAAATACATAAAAATAATTAATACAATCTAAAAAATGTAAATAAAACAAATTAATCTGCACTTTACCTTTAAAAAAAAAAGTACAAATAAATCCAGACAGATAAGTGTTTCTGTTGGTGCGTGCAAGCGCCGTGTGTGTGTGTGGAATTAGCCCCTTCCCTCACCTCGTTTTACACAGTAACACTCCTCCTCCCTCTCCCCACCTCGCCTTTTAAGTTTCACAACAAACACACACACACACAACGGAAACACCTCTCTCTGAGACTCTCTGAGACTGGCGTGAGCGCATACTAAGGGAATCACTTTTTAAGCTGCACAACAAACACATAAACACAACGGAAACACTGTTTTAACAGGAAAAAAAGAAATCTCTCTGACACTGGCGTGAGCATACTACGGGAATCACTGCGGTAAAGTATAAAAAACAAAACAAATGAACCAGCACCTTAGCTTTGAAAAGTTGAATGAGTTTCTGTGTGTTTGTGAAGCCAGGGAGGGGGTGAAAAGGTGAGAGAGCTTCTGTGCGTGTGTCAGGGTGTTTGCGTGTGTGTGTGTCAGTGTAAAATTACGCGCACGCACACACATAAGAGACGCTGAAAGAATTCCGCAGTGCAAGAGTGACGCTCGGTGTCAAAATAAGAGTCTCATGTGTGATACATGATACTCGGCGCTCGTAAACTAATACTTGCTCGGTTTCCGATAAAAAATTTATTTAAAATCTTTGCTCGGGTTGCCGGACACTCGTAAACCACGTTACTCGCAATCCGAGGTTCCACTGTATATCAATATGTTAATCAGTATGTAGACAGAGATGTCTAGCCAGTTTTATGTGTTGCAGCCAAATAAGGATAAAATCAACTTTTTTCATATTGTCTGTTTTTACATGACTATAAACAGTATGTTGGGATACATATAATATGCTGGTTAAAGGGAACAACTGAATTGCTGGCGATGTACTGATAATCCTTTGAAAAAGCAATTAATTGGTCATTGATAATGTTTATTTTATACCCTGATGAATTTTTATTAAGGTTTCATAAAGGTATAAATACTGAACATAATTCTATGCTGGCAAAGGCTCCTCTGTCCCTTTTCCAGAGATCACTGTGTCACTCCCATGAGCGTGATGTATTATACATGAGGAATCCTGTTCTAATATCTAATACGCTTCAATATCTAATGTGATTTGCCAGCTATTTCCTTTCTCTTTGCTTCCACAAGCAGTACATCTTGTACAATTTTAAACAACTAGAGTCCCACTAAGGGAGATGCATTATGTTTTTATGTTTTGCCTAGTCCGGTTAATCAGCATCTGATACCGTCCTATGACAAAACGCTGCCTGTGCCTGTGCCCAAGTCACGATCTCCATTAGGAGCCGTACGTCAGTGCTTCTGCAGTGCTAACAACCAATTCAGAATCGGCTTAAGATGCTGCATCCTTGAGGTTCAGTGGCATGAGTCATTCCTTTATAGCTGAGGATTTCCAAATTAGAAGAAGATTTCCAAATGGGTTTGCCGTGCAATGTAAAGCGAACAATTACAAAAATTAGAACACATTTCCAAAAACCAGTGAGCTCCTTGATATCTGAACAGGTCTTATTAAAAGAGTTTACTACTACTATGCCCTTGACCCGGTCAGTAGACATTCGCCTTTATTTTTCTGCTTAGCATGTGGCGGCTATAGGTGTTTTGATTGATATCATAAATATTGGACAGATGGCTAGAGTTTTGAGTGATTATTGTTCTCAAACTTACAGAGTTCATCCTGTTCTTCTGACTTTGAAACGCTTATTCAGACCCATATAAGTTTCTGAAGGCATTAGAGTGACTGAAATCCAAACAAGTAAAAACCTACTGTAACATAACTGAACAGTTTAAGAATCTTGTTCATGCATTTAACATTGTTGCTCAGTTTAAACTTGCAACCTTCCACAGGGAGATGATTGTTTTTTACCAAAAGAATTATTTTAAAGCTTATCTTAGACCCTTATGGACCATTTGCAGAAATATGCACCAGTATTCCGAAATTCCTGACGCTGTCTTGACACTACACCAATACCTTATCATTACACCTGCAGAATCCTAGGCCATGTCCACACGTAGTCAGGAATCTTTAAAAATGGAGATCTTTCTCTTAACACCCTGTTACGTGCTGTCAGGTGCATCTCTAATCAACAGGGGACCAAACGGAAGCCAGAAACATCATCACCGGTTGCGTTTTTGTGACCTTCGTAGTAATTCAGGCACCTCTGTTTGTTAACATAATGTGTCAGTAACTGCACGTGACTAGCACACAGACAATGACATCATCGGCACACAAGGTGACGTCATAACAAGCCGAAAATCTCCTTTTTCCCCTGTCCACACACCACCACTGAAAACGGAGTTTTGGACAATCTTCACTATTAAGTGTTCCAAAATCTCAGTTTTCAACAACCAAAACTGCGTTTGCATGTGGACAAAAGGCCAAAACCGCAGCTAAAAATCTCAGTATTTAAAAATACCCGGCTACGTTTGGACATTGTCTTAGGGTTGCTGGGACAATTAATGAAAAATGTCTACATATCGCCCTCAAAATCTATCTGGTACAAATCTGTTACAAACAGTATGCTAGATAGTATGTAAGTTTCTAATGACATTTTTGCAGACAATGTTTATTAACGTATTTAATAACTAAAAAAGAAAGCCAGTGGCTTAAGGTTAACTAAAAAAGACAAGCATTTCAAAATGGCAAGGTTACACCCTGATTTATTGCAACAGCTCTAGTTTTGTCTCATTGACTCAGTATAACCTGGTTTATTATCTAAACATTAACATTACTCAGTATTTAACATAGCATGCCATGGTTATACATGTTTCTTGTGTTTTCATTGGGTTTCTGTGGGTTCTCAATTTTTCCATCTCTCCACAATATGCAGGGAGTTGGACTGGTTGCTCTAAATTTCCCCTGGGTACAAGTGTGTGTGTGTTAATGTCTTTGAATCCTGTCTCGAGAGGGACTGGCCTCACTCCCAGTATTATCAGTATATGCTCTGGATGCATCGCAACCATGCCCAGGGTGAAGCAGTGCCATAAATTTATTCTTTGATGTATGGATGAATAATATAATATTAAAATTTACATTAAGAAAATACCAATTTATTTTATTTAAACTTAAGTAGCCTTAATGCCTTGAAGTTGTAAGCATACTCTGGGCAGTGCTTGATCTAAACAAAATTGAGCCTAAAAGAATTAAATTAATCTGAAGCTTAGATGATATTAATGTCGTAATCACACCAGCAAGTTCAAAACACCAGTTCATTAAAAGACCTACAGTAAAAGCATAAATGCTGTGTACTATTAGAAAATGGGCCAAATAAATGTATGACAATGTCAACAGTAATATATTAAGCAATACACATGGGTGCATAAGCCATTTAACTTACTTTTAATCATTTAATTTTTTTTTCTCTTAGGGCTCAATGACTGCAGTGGACATGGGTCTATTAACTCCAGACTAAAAGGTTAATGTTCCTAATCGATCAAAAAAAAGGTGGGGGGGGGAGGGGGGTAGTGGAACCCAGGACATTAAGACTAGAACTGTGGCTGTCTGGTAGCTTTCCACAACTGTATGAGATGCATGATAATGCCTTTCTGACTCTGTTTATATGGGCTTATCATATTTTTTTTTATAATTAATATAAGTTAAAATAACGAGTTATCAAAAATAAAAGCCGCACTTGATAAGACAATATTTCAAAATAAGGTAATTATAATCAGGATTAATAAATAATTATTCATAATCAATTCAACAGGTATTCTAGAGAACCTGTCAATATTATGCAACCTACTGTAATTAAATGACAAAAGGTCTAAATAAGGATGGATATTGTGCTGTCATGTCAGCCCCGCCTGTCAACACAACCTCCATTTTCAGATACAACCTCAACCACATGACAACCTACAAGGCATTTCATTAGCTTTTACTCCCCAGTCTTCTAATCACATACCTGCAGACAGCACAAACTCAGGTCATAGCAAAGTATTGGTCTTGGCTAATCACATTACCAAGTCTCTGCTATCGAGCGTTCTGGTTTTGCCCCTGCTTATTTAGCTTATCGAGTTTCCCTTGCTTGTTCGAGCCCTTTTGTTGACCTTGCCTGTTTATGACTTCGACTCTGTCCTTCCCTTGTGTATTTGTCTGCTTTTCCTTTTGCATCACTAAACCTGTGTTTGTATCCAACCCTGTTCTTGTCTGTCTGTGTTGTTGTGGGGTTCAGTGTACTGTAAAGGAACAGTAAGCCATTGAGTGATTCAGGAAAAGCAAAGAGGAAAAACATGATTGTGTCAGTCTATGGGTTTCATTTACATAACACTCGATGTCCACGTAGCAGGGGAAAAAAACATTAGACAGCAGGTGCAACCTCGGTAAGTGTTTGTGCTCTCACCGGCCTCTTCTATGACCTGGAGAAAAGTGACAAACTGATTATGGCTACATCGATTAGACAGTAGATAGTTAACATCTAGTGCACAATGAACAACTACCGGGTCTAGTAAGAGTCACATGGCTTGAGCAATTCCTTGCTGACGAACTGCAGTACTAACTTTGGACTGGAAACACTGACACATAAAAATAAACTGGAAGACAAATAGGATGCTTATGCTTATCATGATAATTACCTTACCAATATGAATGCGACCTGTATTCTCATGCTATGCTTGAGATTTTCTCGACAATGCCAAAAACTGTAATCTGCTACAGAGTGGCAAAAATTGAGAAAATGGTTTATGTTAGAATAAGTGAATTGTGAAAATGTGTTATTTCTGTCTATTAATACTATACATCTCATCAGGGACATAATGGTTAATACTGTCGCCTTGCACCTCTAAGGTGTACGTTTGATTCCGACCTCTTGGTCTGTGTGCATGGAGTTTATGTGAATGTGTCAGATGTAAAATGGGAACAAATACAAGGGTAACCCACTATTGGCCTCTATGATCCCTAGTTTGACTACACAGATTCCTAGATGGATGGATGGATGGATGGATGGATGGATGGATGGATGGATGGATCTCTGCATAAGCATACTGTAGTTTCTATTTATTTATTTTTTTGTATGCTAAGAATTTAGTAAGTTTTATTTAGTTTAATGACGTAGTGTATTTTATTTGTTGAAGCATGGTGACATACACGCTGTACACATTTAAAGAATCAGATCAGAAAAAATACATAATTAACCCTTATTGTCTGGTCTAATATGAGGTCTAAGCAGACAATAACAATATTTTAGGCCGAGGTGGTTTGAAAAATACAGTATGAATGCATAGACATATTTTACATCTCATTCTTCAGACAGGTTAACACTGGTACAGTCAATTCTTGGATTGGAAGCATAATTCGTTCTGGAAACGTGCTTGTATATGAAAACACTCATCTATGAAAGGCACAAGGCAGGGAACACCCTGGACAGTGTGCCAATCCATCACAGGGCACACACTCACACACTCATTCACACACTACGGCCAATTTTTGAGTGACAATTAACCTAACCTACATGTCTTCGACTGTGGGAGGACACTCTAGATCTATAACAAGGATCCTCTCTAATGACGCACATAGTAGCAAATGCATACTACTTGTATATCAAGACCTCGCTTGTTTATTAAGTTAAAATTTATTTTAAAAAATTGTTTGTCTTGCAAAACGCTCTTAGACCAAGTTACTTACAATCCAAGGTTCCACCGTATTATAAGTTATCATTGTGCCTGCACAAAAATCAACCTGCACAAAATTGAGATTTTTTTTAACATGTCTTACAGTATGTGTGTGTGATAGAGACATTCTGACCTGATAGGATGGCTTGTCCTTTGGGTTAATTCTAGTGTGTGTATAAGATATCATATTATGTTACGATGGGTTCTAATGATTTTGTGACATTGGAGTATAATTTCAATAATCGTTAAGGAAATTCTGATGTTTATATTTCAATGACTTTCCAACCCCAAGTTCTGATCCACACTCGGATCATGGAAGCTTTTATTTCATACAGCTGATTGCTGTTTGCCCCCTGTTGCTGACACTTATTTAATGCAAATATGTGTGCGTGTGCCTGTTTCATATGATTGTTGCATATTTGCAGACCAGAGTGCATAATGTGTGTGATTGGGTGTGTACACAGACAAGACATTGGTTTTCATTTCACAAAAGAAACATATTTAGAATAAACTGAGCATTAACATCAGTCTAACTCACCTTTGGACACTCCCCTTAATTAATGTGTGTACACACACACACACACACACACATACACACACACACACACAACACACATACACACACATCTGTGGCTGACCCATTTTGTCAGCCCTTGTGTCATTAATCTCAGTGAGCTGGGTGAGGGGCTGGACCGGCTGCTCGCCCTTGTCCCTGAACCCTAATTGAATCGAGCTCTGCTCAAAGCAGGAGTGCATCAGTCACATGTTCCTGGCTCTTTTGAGCAAAACTCACCTGTCCTAGAACTTCAAATTCTAAACCATATAGACACTTCATACTGTAACATTACTCTACAGGGAACATGTTCTTTGCATTTCTTTAAAGAAGATCCCTGGAGCTGATTGCCGCAGATCCTATCTAATGTACTCATGAGTATTAAGTAGGTCATCAGTCGGTTATTAAATAAAACAGTGTTACTAAATTTATATATAGGGGAAAAAATGAACGTAAATAAAAAAATCAACTGACAAGCACAATATTAGGATAGGTATTTTGCAGGACATCGCAGACTTTAAAAGATTGTTGGGCAAAGCAGGAGAGGATTTATAAGCTTGTAAAATGTCAAATCCACAGGAGTTCTTCCTGTTTTGTTGATGCATTTGTGGAGAACTGCTTTGATTCCCAATAAATCTTTCCCAGTCTGAAAGACTGCTCAATATTGGCTAATGACCAAATGCACCAATATGATAAGCTACAGTAAGTAATGACAAGAGACATGCACTCAAGCACTCAATCTGCAACGCATCAAAACCAGTTGGTACAATAGTTTTAAATTTATACCATAAAATTAATCCGACTTAGTTTTTACGACCAGTAGTGCTGTAAGTCTGTCGGTGCAGTCAGCCGCAAAATAAGACTCGGCCTCTTGACAATAGAACTTTACTTTAAACATGGATGAGAAAGAACGGTGATGGCGCTCCTAAGACAATGTAAGTACCAAAACTAGTATTAACTGGAAATAATAATAATAATAATAATAATAATAAAATATAAATAATAATAATAAAAAAAAAATAATAACAATAATAAAAAATAATAATAATAATAAAAAATAATAATAATAAAATGAAAAGATTATAACAATAATAAAGAGTGTGGTTTGTTTTTCTCTAAATGTGATGCACTTGTTCAAGTAAAGTGAATAGAAAATAGTTTTGTCGTTGCTCATTGGCATTTAGGAAATACGCTGTCACAAAGTACTTGTACAGGTATATTTTTGTTCTCTGTGGATTTCAGACGTATGCCAGGGGTCTTCATAGCACATGATACAGTAGAGGCCATGCCTGCTTAGAGTTAAACTAATTGGCCAGAGAATTTTGACATCTACCTGTAATGATTTCAGCCACCAGCCAAGTAGGAGTATTATTCTGCTGACCAAACAGTCCTCAGGCAGGCTATTCTCCAGCCTGCCCATTCATCACGGCAGAGAGTGGGGCGTGCAAGTCAGACAGACTCATCTTATGAGGCAATGGAGTGAGCAGAGACGTTGGGATGCTCCATCACAGGCCCACAGTCACCATTGTACTGTCAGAAACAACACACTAAGGACCTGGTTTGCATGAGTAAAAACATAATAATACCAGAGAACAAGGCATGCTGATTTGCTTACAGAGTCTGTGGAGGATTGCATCGTTCCAACTGAACGAACAGCACGTGTTGTCTGGTTTGCATGTTGCTTTAATGAATTGCTTGTACAGTATGTACAGTATACCAAATGGGCCTGGAATTTAATATAGGAATTTAATTGCGCACTCAAAGACGTGATTTAAAACATGTACAGCACAATCTGTTGAATTTTGAGATGAACTTATGATTTTGTCAAGCTCGATTTTTTTATGATAGAAAGGACGTTTTCCATTTAAATTTCAAAGTAGCATATTGTTCTCTTCCCGTGGGCCGATTGCAATGAAACAAAACCTATATTTTACCTCAAGCTCGGCCAAATTCACCTGTGAAAACCCCATTAAAATTAGTGCAGTAGTTTTTTTGTGATGCATGCACAGACAAACAGTCCATCAGTTTTATTATATGTAGAGATTTTATTTTTTTGTTTTGTTTGTAGTCAATTTTAGATATTCAGATGGGTCTCCAATGTGCAGGTACGTATAAACAAATTGTGTGGAGGGAAAAACTGCTTTTCTTCTTCATCTTTTTTTTTTTTTTTTTTTTTTACAATTTTGTATTGGCTGGGGCTTCAGCAAGCCAATTAGATTTTCCACTATTGTCATAAAATAAAATAATAATAAAATAAAAACCATGTCACTGGGTCCCTGGCTTGTTATTCAGCTCTGCTGTTCTCTGGTGGAGCGTGGCTCAGCAGTAGCTCATTTGCATAGACACTGAAACAGTGTGTTTGAAGGAGAAGTGAAATAAAGGTTTGAATAAATGCCTTATCTACGTGGTATTTCAGCTGGAGCATTAATATACACACTTTGGGGGATCTCTGTGACCTGTGAGACCTGTGTTAACTTGTTAAACAAATAGTTAAATATGGGACCTATATTAACAAATATAGTTAATATACATTAGTAACTAATATTACGACTATAACATTTGGTAGTAAATATTCACCTTGTATTGACAGCTATGTTCTCAACACCATTTATACACAGCCGAAAAAACTCATTAACACTTTATATTTAGCTTTTTAATTATTTCATTTTCATCTTGTATTTTGAATCATGTTTCCCTCCTATTTTGCACAAAACATTTCTCTTAAATAACCAGCAACACAAAAGGACATTAAAAACTTACTATATATATATATATATATATATATATATATATATATATATATATATATATATGGAGTCAAAAAATGTATTTAAAAAGTCTCTCTCTTAAATCTTTCTTAAAGTCTCAAACAGTCAATAAAGTAAAACTATCCTTGCTCCATAAATTATCATTAATTTTCATTTTTTTTATTTTCCAAATTCCCTATTTTATTAAATTATGGCAGTCGGTTAATCATTTATCTATTTCCTGTTTTTCTTATTTCCACTTATATGATAATGGAATGCGCGTGTCAGACCCTGTCCAAGCATTCATTAATTCAGGATGTTTACTGTAGGTCTGATATGGATGTTTTATTTCAGATAAGAGATGTAAAGTTTCAGAGTTGACCGTATTGCCTCTGTCCAGAAGGTTGCTGCTGATTAGGTAGGTGTTTGACAGCATGTAGATAACATGCTCTTGAGAGTGTCAGCATCGTTTATGTTAATTAAAGATCACTTGCATCTGTCTGCACTTCTTATCTGTGAGAAAACTTTATTTATGGAGTTTCTTGGTCTTTGCTCTATTACTGTACATTCAACCAGTTTAATAATAGCATTAATATCAGACACAGTGATGCAGAGATCAGATAAAGATATTTTTGTTGCTATTTGTCTCAAGCTATGCATACGATCAGGGAAACAACGCTTTAAAACAGTGATTTATTAATTCTGCAGGAGTAAATAATGCAGTGCAATGCTTCATGCATAGGCTTTAGGTTCTTACAGCATTCCGTCTGGCGGTTTCTTCCATGAATGTGAAATGAAGCTTCTGAATTTATAAAGAACTGCATATAATTTCTGACATTCAGTTTAGCTATTTAGATTATGATTATTCCAAATTTGTGACCTTTGCTTCTGTTTTTATCAATTTTAAAAATGTAAGAAAGTTTTAAACATTCTAAAGTTTTGGGATTAATGTAAAAGAAGTTTTCATAGAACATAATCGTCGGGAAAATCTTTTACACAGTAGAGTCTGTAATGCATTAGATAAATCAGACATGCCACATTATTTCCACAAAAGGTGTTGAGGTTACAGGAGTATATAATACTATTATAGGAGTATATAATAATAATAATAATAATAATAATAATAATAATAATAATAATAATAATAAAGTTTTTCATTGAATAGTTGAAAAAATTAAAAGCATTAATACTATATTTGTAAAATTATTCAAATCAATCTTACATCTGGTTACATCAGAACAATGACAATAAAGATTCATTAGCTTCATTAGATTTTTCATAGCTACCCTATTCATACACTATTCACCTTATCCTATTCCCTAATTGTTTGCCATTTTGTTTGTTTTTTGTTTATTTCATTGCAACACTCGTCACAAGTGTCACAATGAAACGTTATTTCAATTCTAATTTGGGATCTTAGTAAATCTTGAAATAGTGTGTAAGATTCCAATGCAGATCTTTGCATGGATGCACATCCACATCCACACACTTTTTTTTTTTAACATTATATGTATCATGTGCCTTAAGAGAGTCTGTGCATCAATGCAGTGAGGACATCTTTTACTCAAACTGTCATCTCTGCTCAAAAGACATTTATTAGCAGAAATATCATCAAGAGACAAAACTGAACCAACATCACCACATATCACATCCACCCGCTTCCAAAACCTCTGGAGTTTTTCATCTTTCGTTATTTTTTCTTTATATTCCACTGAGAAATATGTTCACTGAAAATATTCTATGAAAATGCTGCCTTTCTGTTATTTAACACTTCACTTTTAATCATTTATCAGAGATGTCACATTAGCAATGTCTGCGGGACCTGAACTGTTATCTGCTAACACATCAACACAATGGAGAAGATAAAAATTGAAGACAATCTAATTCTGTCCTTAATTAATAACTACGGCTTCTGAGCTTCACTTTGCCACAACCTGATTTCAAACTTCATTTAAGCGGTGTTGACCGACCTAATTATGACTTTAGTTTTTGGCTTAGTCACATCCACTCCATATCATCATTAGCTTGTGCTTTTATTTCTTCATGCTGTGCTTTAATTAAAAGACATGATAATTTTAGACCTCACAGCTCATCACTTCTTTACTGTCAATAGTAGTACCAGCAATGATCAACCTTGAAAGCTTTTCATTTTTATATCAGAATCAGAATTGGGCTTTTTTTTTCGCAAAGTATGTTAAAACACACAAGGAATTTACTTGATTAAACACAACATAAAACACTGTACATTAATAGGCAGTACTGTAAGTACACAACATTCAATAACTGTACAGATTAAATAAAGACCGGGAATAGGGGGATATCCTGAGTATGCCGCAGTGTGCATCTCATATACCGTAGCAGTAGCAAGTAGCAGTAATATGCAGTAAGATGTAAGGAGTTTGTAAGGAGCTTGTTGGTGCTTTTACACAATATTCTGTACAATACCAGATGTTTGATTAGTGCAGTAATTTACAGTAGGGTGTTAGAATTTTACAAAAAGTATGTTGGTGCTTCTGTGATGGATTGGCACCCTTTCCAGGGTGTACCCCGCCTCGTGCCCTAAGACTCCTGGGATAGGCTCCAGGCCCCACACGTCCCTGGATACAGGATAAAACGGTACAGACGGTGAATGAGACGACGAAGTTGGATTGCATATAGTCCATATCAAAGCTTTGTGTATTGGGTTATAATCTGTTCTATAACTTTGACATATTTACAGCTGTCAGGCTTACTGACTTTTACCTATTGTTCTCATGTTATGTAAAACAGTAAAATCTATCAAGGGCATCATGAAGCCCTACAACTGGTTGACGTTTTCATTGCATGAAGACCACTCACTGCTGCTGGGCAGGATGGCCCAGTGTAACCCTAGATGGCTTTGGACTGCACTGATACAAACTTTTTTTATATATATATATATCCAGAGTTGATGGTTCTGTAGAGCTGATTTTCAGACAATGCTCTCCATGTGCTTGGTGGGTTTCCTCTGGGTAATCTGGTTTCCTCCCACAGTACAAAAAAATGCAGATTAGGGGTTTAATGGGTTTTCCCAAATTGCTCGTGGTGTGTGACTGAGCAGTGAGAATGAGTGTGTGTATGTACAGTATGTACCCTGTGATGGATTGGCACCCTAACTAGGGGGTACCCTGCCATGTGCCCCACGTCTCCTGGGATAGTCTCTGGGCCCCCAGCAACCCTGTATATAGGATATTGAGATATAGATAATGAGTGGGTTAGTGAGTGAATTGGAATAGAATATACTGCATGTCTTATCTGATCCCATGTCTTCCCTTGGTGTCAAGCCAATATTATCCCTGCCTGAATGGGGGCACAGTGGCACAACATGTGAGCTTGAGTTTGAGCATCTTCAGTGTCTTCTTCTTCTACTGTATCAAAGTAATCAAGGGTATATTTCTTGGTCATATTAGCAGTCTCCACCATGACTCATGACTATAAGTCTTCTTTTCCCCCAAAATGACCCTAATTGATATTGAAAAAATGTCATATCTAACTTTCTCTTAAGACAATGTCAACATAGTTGGATTGCTCAAAGAAGATATAAATGAAAATTTGTGCAAATATTAATAAGAGTAGTGCATCCTTGTATATGTAAAGTAATACAGATCTCTGTTACTTAGCTATAATTCCTTATATTTAAACTTTGATCAGCTTGAAGTGAGCTGCTGGAGAAGCTTGCCATGAGAACCCCATGCTGAACAAGGTGCCAGACACGCTCTCCCTGCTGTCTTATTTAGTGGCTTGTGGACCGTACCATCTGCCCATGCCAAGGGTTGTATAGAAAAAACCACAGAGTGGGAGGAAGACCCATCTCATATGATCTCACTGTTTCTGCTCTATGGCCACTTGAGCCAACGCTAGATTCACGGCCAACCATGCACATGGCTTTTCTGATTTACTCAGCCGTATGTTCTTGATGTTAGCCAAGCATGAAAGACTAAGAGCTCTGAATCATGTCACGCTGCCTGGCTATGCAGATTTACTGGTACTCATAGACATATACATATGCCTAGCCATATGCTAGTTGTGGTGTTTTATATAGTGCTTTTAACAATGATTATCGTCACAAAGCAGAAAGTAATTTATTGTGACAGGCTGCAAAGTGCCTAAAGATACAATTTAAAAGTGATTGATTATGTAACAACCTCAGCAGCAGCCTCATTTCCCCTCTCTTCTGTTCCAACCACTCAGCATTCAGCACCAGTATACTAATCACCGGCCTGATCATCCGTCATCATCTCCACCTGTTTCTCACTGGTTCATGCACTTAAGTTAGAAAATTCATAGGTCACCATGTGGCTTAACAAACAAAAAGAAATCCTCTGAAATTGGGTACAGGGACTGGACTGAAAATAAGAGCCAAAAAAAGTTCTGGAGAATTCCTATTCCTTAAGACTATATTAAAAATACAATAAAGTCTGGCTTCTAGGGAAGAAAAAATAGGACGAAAGGAGGCCTGGCTCAAAGACTTTTGCACAATACTGTATGCTGGTATGTGTATTGGAATTGTAAATTGCCATTTAATAAAGCAGTTGCAGATGGATGGATGGATGGATGAGAAAATAATGAGTGGACAAATTAACAAATGATTGAACTTACAAAAGGGTTAATAAACCCTCTTCTAAGACAAAAAAAAGTTTTTTACTCACTCACTCATCATCTATACCGCTTAATCCTGTATTCAGGGTCACGGGGGGACTGGAGCCTATCCCAGGAGACTTAGGGCACAAGGCGGGGTACACCCTGGACAGGGTGCCAATCCATTGCTTGGCACACACACATACACACACTGCAGCCAATTTAGGAATGCCAATTAACCTAACCTAAAGGTCTTTGGGAGGAAACAGGAGTACCCAGAAAAAAACACCAAGCACAGGGAGAACCAGCAAACTCCATGCACACAGAGACGGGAATCGAACCTGGACCCTGGATGTGCAAGGCGACAGTGCTAACCACAACACCACCGTGCCGCCAAACGTTTGTTACACTTATCTAAATATTCTGTATATCTATTACACCTGATAACCTTGTGTTTACACAAAATGACTTATCTATGTTCATTTATACTGAGAATTAATCATTTTGAGGTTTCATAACTATCATAGGTGCAAAGATTTATTTTATGTAAATTCAACAGACCTTTTATTCAGTGAAAAATATTCTTTGCACTAATCAAATTTTTGCATCTAGATGCAGTCTGAATTTGGTTCTCTTGATTTGAATATTTAATAATATAGAATGTTTTTACAGGTTGTAAACAATTTTTTAAATCTATATTTTACACATTACATAAACGTTTTCTTAAACTCATTTTAAAGGCTTATTTTAAATATAACAATTCTGTTGCACACATTAGAAGAAAAAAATAGTCTATATTCATTATATAAAAAATTTCTTCTCATATCTCAACTTGTTAAGAAGGTGGAGTTAGAGCAGAGGATTGATCATGATATAGCATCCCTCAATCAGAGAGGCTCCAGGGCCTACCAATGGTAGGTCGCCAATTCTAGGGTTTGAACCCCCAACCTTCTGATTATTACACCTGTGGGCTTCAAGTCTAAAGGCACCATTTCCCTATAAGTAGTCCTAACTGTGTCATATCACTTAACCTTATTCTCCATCTTGTCTGCTGGTTTTTGACTTTGCATACGTAGCCCCGTAGGACCAAAGCTCCATTAATTTACCTTTATGCATGGACAGTGATTGAGTAATACATCATGCTCATAGGGCTAGAATCTCAGGCTGCCTGCGGCAACAGGAATTGGTGTTTCTGCGCCCAAGTCTACAGCTAGAAATAGACCTGTCAGGACACACTGGAAAAATAATTATCTAAAAGCCTAATTCACTGTCCTTAGTGTCTCTGTATAGAGGAAATCCATTTTAACTGAAACACAGCAATGACCAACACCACCAAGATCTCTGGCTTACCTATAATATTGTACAAACACATTTAGTTTTCCTAAAATGGAATGATCTGATAATAATGTAATAATCTGCATGTACATGTATGAAAAGACTAAGTGACCGACTATGTGTAAATGCGTATTATACAACAGTTAGACCGAGTAATCTGATTGGATGAGAGGCATTCCATGAGTGGTGATGTACTGTAGGGCATAACATTACTGGTACGTTTAATTATATGTGTCACTCTGCATCACACATGATCTACTGTAACAATAATTAAGCATCACCAGCATGGGTGAAAATAGGCCAGCTACTGGAAAGATTCAAAACCAGCATTCAAAACCAGCTATAGTAGAACTTTGAGCAAGAAAACGCATCAGACAATGTTATGTTCTCTTAAATAACTCTTGTCTCCTTTGCAATTGTTTCTAAGTTGCCTCTGATCCACCCTCACCAACCGTCCTGACTAACCTGAGCTGTAAAGTTAACTAGCTCAAGGATAATCCCAGTTAACCCAAGGCTGAATCTCAAATCCCTCTATACTGTGATCCCTAATTAAAGTATTTTTGAGCCAGGGATTTGTACACCCTGGCTCACTAGCTTTGCATTACATGCTATTTGGGATTAAACCACGAAAGCTGAGAGTTTCATGACATTCTAAAATGAAATAAGTAGAAATATAAAGTGAATATCATAAGTTTTTCATAAGTTTAAGGACTGTCCACCACCTCCAAGGTTTATTCTCTGCACCCTTTGACTACACAGAACTGGTAAGACTTTAAAACTCCTGTTAATTACACTAAATATCTGTCACCAGCTCAACAAAAGTGGGCGCCCAGTCAAAATGGCACAATAAAGACTCATCAATGAGATAAAGGAACAACCCAGAATGACAACCAAATATTTGAAGGCATCATTGAAACTATAGTTGCTAACATCTGTGTTCATGAGTCCACACTACATCAAACATTGAGCAAGTACTGTGGTATGTCCATGGCAGGAAGAAAGCCGCTGCTTACTAAAAAGAGCATGGCTGCATGCCTAAAGTTTGCGAAAAAGCACAGTGACAATTCACTGCAGTATTGGCAAAATGTTTTGTGCACTGATTAAACCAAGATTGAACTATTTGCAAAGAACACGCAGCACTACATCTGACATTAAAAGGCATGAAATCATCATGAAAACATCATTCCTACTGTAAAGTATGGTGATTTGGCCTGCTTTGCTGCATCAGGACCTGGCCAGCCTGCAGTCATACAGGCGAAGATGAATTCCCAAGAGTATCAAAAAATTCTTCGGGAAAATGTGAGAATGTCTGTATGTCAGCTTAACCTCTGTAGAAGCTGGGTGATGCAACAGGATAAAGACACAAAGCACCAGAGCAAGTCCACAACGGAAAGACATCAGAAAAACAAAATTTGCCTTTTGGAGTCAGGCAGAGCTCAGACCTCAACCCAAGAAAGGTGCAACAGTATGGAATTACCTGAAGAGAGTCATACATGCGAGACGTCCAAAGAATATGACAGAGCTAAAAAAGAAAAAAAGTTCTGCCAGGAAGAATGGGCTAAAATTCCTCTTGAACGATATGCTGGTCTGATTCACAGCTAGGACAAGCACCTGGTTAAGGTTATTGCTGCCATGTGGGGGTCAACCAGTTATTAATTCCAAGGATTCACTTACTTGTACCTCCAGGGTCTGGGTTCGATCCCCAGCCAGGTTCGATTCCCGCCTCTGTGTTGACCATGAAATTCCAAAAAGTTCACATACTTTTTCTTGCGATTCTAACTGGATAAATAATGTGTTCATAATAAATGCAGTTTGGTGGAACTCTCATCACTCACTCATCTTCTATACCGCTTTATCCTGTATTCAGGGTCGCGGGGGTTCTTAGGGCATGAGGTGAGGTACACCCTGGACAGGGTGCCAATCCATCGCAGGGCACACACAAATACGTTCACTCACACACTACAGGCAATTTGGAATGCCAATTAGCCTAATTGGCAAGTCTTTGGACGAAACCGGAGTACCCGGAGGAAACCCACCAAGCACGGGGAGAACATGCCAGCTCCATGCACACAGAGACGGGAATCGAGCCTGGCCAGGAATTGAACCCGGACCCTGGAGGTGCAAGGCGACAGTGCTAACCACTACACCACCGTGCCACCCGTTTGGTGGAACTGTTGCACACAAAAAATAAAAAATCAGACTCAAGGTGTGCTGTTGTGTTGTATATCACTCCCTTTCCTATTGCTTAAGCGTAGTGTATTTGGACCAGTCTCTCTATTTACGGCTTTGCCGGTGTATTTTATGGCATAGGCCAGTCAGTGGTTTTCTGTCCTAACTATTCATTATTCCCTCTGTCGTATTTTCTGTCTTTCCACTGATTTATTGAGGGATGAAGTTCACCCAGGTGTGTTTATTTTGAGGTGATTAATATTTGCCCGTCCCTTTGGTGACTCCTCATCTAGCTGAGTGTTTAAATCACAGCTCTTGTCTTTTTATTACCGGAGCTGTTTCCTGTTAGCCACACAGTCGTGTGTAAAATCTGCACATTATTTATGGGCTATTCCAAGTTTGTTGACAGGAAACCAATCTGGAGGGAGGAAAAAAAAAAAAAGTTGACTTTTGCATGGACTGTCACTCGAGCTGCTTTGCTCTCTTGCTTACTTCAATACATTATGTTCAAATGGTTTGCCAAGGAGGATGTACGGCTATGCAGTGCTATTACACTGCATTAGTTCAACATAATTCTGCACTGTACAATATGTTTAATAATCCAGCACTGTTTGTCTGTCCACTTTTTATTTTTGATGCCTCAAATAAAATATCATCATCATTTTCCACCAGAGGAGTAGCACCAGTATAGTGTAGGATCACTCTTTGTGTGTAAAGTAAACTAATTACTTTAGTAGCCCAGCACATCAAATCTCTCTTGTAACTGCTGTTTTGTTAAGGATCTGTGTCAAATCTGTGCAGTTTTTGGCTCAATCACGAACACAATGTTATAAGGAGATAGAGTTCTCCTATACACCGGATCGAAAAAGGCAGTGCTTTGGTTTAAAAGAGCATTCACTTCGAACCCTTCAAGGTTCACAGCATGAGTTCAGTGTTTTCTTTGTAACAAATCATGAAAGGTTATTTACACCTACATAGAGGTGCAGTACAGCCAGAGAGACTGCTTTACCAAAGCAACACTTTACCCTTGGAAAAAAAAAAGCATGTAGGCCAGTTTGCTGCGGATGAAACATATTTACCAGGAGTTGCTTATGGCATCATGTTTTCAATAGATATCTAAAAAAATGAATGCAACATGCACCGTGCAAAATTTAAGCCAGCAATGCGTCCTCTCTGTATTGTCCTTACCACATGCGGTGTTAAGCTAAAAGACCTAATTGGTTTGTGTGATGAATATGAAAGTGCTCGTTAATTGAGAGCCTGCATGAACTCTCATGTGATGCATTCGTGTGACTAGATTACCCCAACCATGCACACAATCCCTCCTCAGGGGTCCTGAATCACAATGGTGAGTCATTCCATGCTAGCTGTGATATGACCGATTGTTATGAGCTCCATCGCTGCAGGATAGCTTCCCATAATGCTTTTGGCCTGTCACACTAAACAAACAGCTCTTTTACTGCAGGACTTAAAGTCTGACTCACAATCAGTCAGTTTAATGGATGTTTTACAGATCAGTAAGTAAGCTTTAGCCGAATTGTCCATTGTTAAGGCAACTAGTTGTTCACACTGAGAAATTCAAACCAGTGTAGTGTTTAATTAATATCAAGATGTGGTAGAAACAATGAGACTAAGATGTAAGAACCTCGGTGTAGAGGAAGAGGAGAGCTGTCAAGATCTGCCATAAATTGATTTGTAGCCTTGCACCTCCATGGTTGAGGGTTCAATGTGTTTCTCAGTCTCACTTTTTGTTTTTGAGCTAGGCACTTCATATTTAGTACCATGATTGTGACAGCACAGTGGCTTAGTGATTAGTAATGTCGCCCGGCACCTTCAGGGTGCGGGTTCGATTCCTGCCTCGGGGTCTGTGTGCGTGGACTTTGCATGTTCTCCTCGCGCTTGGTGGGTTTCCTCCGGGTACTCCGGTTTCCTCCCACATGCACATTAGGCTAATTGCCGTTCCCAAATTGCCCGTAGTGTGTGAATGTTGACCGGAGGTCCTATCAGATTGTAAATATGGCAATAAGGCCAATGGTCATCGGTTTCTAGTTGGACTCCAGAGGTTCCTAGATGGATGGGTGGAACATGATTGTGCTCCACGTGATGAAACACGCTTTTGGTTGCTGAAACAGTTTTTCCACAGTGTTTATGTTTGCCTTCTTTTGTTCATTCTCGTCTTCACTAAAGCCAAACTGTGTCCAGACAACACACCATTTTTCTTCAATGCAAGCTGCTCAAGCTGCTCAGTTGGCTTGATGTTTATGGTGCTTCCATCTCGCAAACTGGACATGGTGGAGTCACGTGACTACACAAGTGCTAGTATGTTTTTATAAGAACGATACTGTACACAAACACAATGAGTAAAATATTAACAGAAAAAAATTAATAAATAAAATAATACACATGACCAAGATTATGTCATTTAGAGTTTCTAAATGTCAATGAATATATCCTGCCGTATTTTATACTATTAGATGTTTGCCACTTATCTTATAAATTCTTCATTCCCCAATATCAAAATTATTTTTATTCCACACTTTTTGTATGCAGTCTGTTCATACAAGACCTTACATGTACATTGTTAAAAACTAGAATATATTAGAACTGCTAATACAAACCTGTGATTTATCGTGCAGAAAATGTATTAGTGATTTGACATAATAGAATATAAAATACAGACATACAATAACCATAACCTAAACCCTAAATGACTGTTCTCATTATATCTCTTGTTCCTAGTGTTCTCAGGTCATCCTGAAGCTCTGTTCAAGTGACTGATGCTTTGTCACTTACCCTCCTGTAGTCTGATGGTGCATTCAATTGTCATACCCAGGTGCATTAGAAATTTTGCAACAATCTTAGTTGTCCGCAACCTCAACCTGCGTATTTTTAGACAACTGTTGTTGTTTGTTTTTGGCTGCTTCTGTCAAGGGGTCTCCCCACCGTAGCACCCGATCCACACACAGCGTGACAGGTTTTACTCTTAACGTCCTGATGTGACCCTCCTAATTTATCCAGGCTTGGGGCCAGAACTGCATCCAGTGCTTGGGATTTGGCCACTGGCTCGGAATCAAAACCAGGCATTCCGCATGGCAGGCGAGAAACCTACCACTAAGCCATTTTTAAAAGATTGTATTGATTAGAACGTTTAAGCTCTCGGCTCTAAACCTGTTCTGTTCAGGAGTTGTTTCATAATCCGCTCACTGGGAATTTTTACAAAGCTCCTTCACCTTTACCTAAACTCTTCTTGTTTGCACCTTGCACCTCTAGGGTCCGGGTTCAATTCCCGCCTCTGTGTGCATGGAGTTTACATGTTCTCCCCGTGCTTTATGGGTTTCCTCAGGGTACTCTAATTGGTGTCCTGAAATTGTTTGTAGTGTGTGAAGGAGTGTGAGCCTGTATACTATGTGTGTACCCTGCGATGGATTGGTACCCTGTCCTGGGTCTACCCTGCGTCGTGCCCTACTGTAAGTCTCCTAGGATAGGCTCCAGGCCCCCAATGACCCTGAATACAGGATAAAGTGGTATAGACGATGAGTGAGTGAGTGAGTGAATGAGTGAGTCTTTAGAACTTGATTTGATTTTATGTAAGCTTTAAGTAGATTTTAAGTAGGTGGATATCTGACCATCACACCCATAGGTGAGTCACAAACTGTTCTAAAAAGTTGGAAGCACAAAATTGTAATAAAAAAAAAAAAGTCTTTGTATACAGTAGCATTATAATTTCCTTTGCTAGGGGGCCCAACCCTCTCTCCTCTTGCTATCTCTACTTACTTTTCACTCATTACAATTCCTGTTATTCCAAGACAAAGACCGTTTGGATGAGTTATTGACAGGAATGGTGGACAGCCATCAACCTTTGGAGGATATACCAGATGATGACCATCTCTGCAATGGTTCTCAACCTTATTCCTGGAAGACAACTGCCTTGCACATTTAAGTGCTCAACCACACCCATTTCAATTGAGAAAAAGCTTGCTCTGGGAGCTGAGAAAGCACTTAAAGGTGCAGTGAAGGTGTCCTCCAGGACAACAGTTGAGATGTAGAGGGTTAGTAAAGGGATCACACTCACCTACACTAAATATGAGTGCTTTTCACTTTGCTGTTACATTTATTTACATTTATCTCACCATACATATGAAAGTTCTTGTTTCAATGGGAAAGTAATATGGACAGAACTGAAAAGTTACAATGCAGTTTGCCGTCCACAAATTCACTTCAGACGCAGAGAGTGGCAGTGTCTGCCAGTACTAGTCATCATTAAAAAAATAATCATTTAAAACTCACTATCCATTAAATGCTGTCCATTAAGTTTTATGAGCATAAATTAAAGCATCTTAAGGAGGATCAGGCCATAAATATTAAATGAAGATGCTGCAAATGGAACTGCAAATAAACATGAAAGAGAAAGAGACACACATAACTTTCTCAAAAGTTATATCCAAGGCTGTTTAAGTCTAGGACTAGGCTTAATACCTGTATGGGAAACTATCCCCCACTAGTCTAACACTCTACTAATCTCAGGATTGTGAAGCCACGCACAAGTTCCAAAAGAGTGAGCAGTGAGATGAGCCACAATGTTTATATCCAGGGCCTGCTATGCATGGTTGATATACGATGACATTGCTATACATTAAGCAGAAGAGTTTCTTCTCTTTAGATCAGTTTTGTGACCTCTCTGGCAGTTTGTCAGGAATTGAGGATGGTTCTGCCTCCATAATCCTATCCATCATTACGCTGAGGTGATGGGAGCAATCTGTATCCAAGGACTGACTATCAGGATCCAAAATCTCAGCGCCTTGTTCTGGCTCTGGCATGCATGCAAGATGAACAACAAAACTGTCCTTTTTCTCACCTTGAGCCACCGCAGCATCACTAGTCTTTGGCTTGATGGCAGGCTGCCTGGTGTGCGAGGTTCACTTTTGGCACCTCCATGAGTGATTCAGGAAGTCAGAGTCAAACGCTTATTGAGCCAGATAAGCTCCCTGAGTGATGAAAAGTGATTTTCAGTGATGATAGCAAGACTGTGCCATTTTCACATTTCACTAAAACAAGCCTATTGTTGTGTGATAGTTTTGCTTTTTGATTGTAATGAGGAAATAAGCAGATTAAAGGTCATTTACTCACTTTTAAAAGGAGCTGGTCAGGTTTGTGGTGGACCTGGAGCCTGTTCCAGGAATACTGGGCACAAAGCATTGATACACCTTCAATGGCATGCCAGTCCACTGCAGGGCACCATGCACATAATAGATATGTATGCCAAGCTGCAATTTAGGTTAGCCAACCCCTCTACTGGCATGTTTTTTGGAAGACAGAAATCAGACAGAAACGGGGGTTTTTTAAATAATTTTTATTTTATTTTATTTCAACACACTCCAACGCACATTGAGTATAAGGAAGGCAGACGGAACTTTACTCTGTGAAGTATGCATCCTTTTTACATCTCATGCTTTATGCATTAATAATGAGTGCTTATGAAATGAATCCCACTGTATTTTAACATTGTTTGAAGCAAGCTCCAGCTGAAACAAAGGAAAGTCTTTTGAACACAGAAATAAGAATATCTGTGAAATGCGCTACGTGACTGTGTACGGGTTTAATCTTGTATCGATGCATGTGCACAATCTTTGTTATTATGAGGAGCTGGCACAGGGCTGCCTACCTCAGCACTCATGGCTGTAAGTGGGGCAGCACACTGAGCGTCTGTGGGAAACAGCAGAGCCATCCGTTATCTGCATACAGCCCAGACAAAACGGAAGCAGCAGCTGCACAGCGTTGCTCTAAAGTGCTGATTTGGTAGCAAACTCTTCAGGCATATAACTGATTAGGAAAACAAATGTTGTATTTATTAATGTCCAACTCAGTGTGTTAAAATGCGGTGGTTTTAATGAACGCTAGTACTCCATATATACACACGGGTATGTACCCGGATGTATTAATGTAATACACTGATGGCCACTTTGTAAGGAAAGAGCGTACTGTATCAAAGCAGTCATGCACTTAGCTAATCATGTGGCATTTCTCGCTTATCCTGTACACTGTACAACAGACAAGCAGACAAACACACACGCACACAATGGGGAATTTGGAGACACCTTTGGACTGTGGGAGGAAACCCATGTATCCGGAGGACACCTACCAAACACAGGGAGAACATGCAAATCCCATGCACACAGACCCAAGGTGGGAATCAACACCTGGACTCCACCCTTGACTCCACAAGTCCACATTGCCACCCTGGCAGTATTGAAATCCACAAATCTCGTGTAAAGGCAATACTTTACACAGAGCCATACTCACAGGAAACATCCGAAAAATGAAAATTGTAAAATCTCTTTTACATTGACTGTATCATGGCTGTTGGTGTCAGACAGGCTGGTTTTATATTTTTGAAACTGATGATCTTCTGTGACACGACAGTTTTTAGAATGTTTACAGAAAGTCTCTACAACCATGCTGAGCAGTACAGTGTCTCAGTTCATATCAGGAATCTGTGGTTCAAGAGGGGGTGAAGTTACTGATTTTGGACAGTTGATGATTAGAAAGTGACCAGGGACAGTATTTACTAAACATCTCAGAATGAGCAAAAAAATTCTCAGAGTGATACAGTTTTGGTCCCACTTTTAGGAGTAAGTGTAAGAACAATTTATAAACACACTTAAAATAGGACTTGACTCCTATCTCCACCAAAAGTTAGGAGAGATGAGTGTTGTAGCTGCTTAGGAGTTGCAAGGAAATGCCATTAAAGCAGGGAAACAGGTGAAGGAAAGAGACGTTTTGGTAATATTGAGTGACAAGGAGCTCATAAAAGATACGTTTGGACAAAAAGAGAACACTTCTTTTGCGACAGATCACAACATTGCGATATGCAACTGGTCCATTAACAGTCTTTTAGTATGCTGTCTCTGCTTTTTTTATGTTTTTTAGTAAGAGCGAAGATGTAGCTTTGAAACACTGATGATTTGGGTTTGTCAGCTGACAATGTTGTAAATTATAAATCAATCTTTGCACCGCAGATCATGTACAGATTTATATATATTTACCACCATGCAGTTTGAAGTTCAGTCTGACATGGCCTTTCTGTTCTCACCATATGATCGAGACAGCAAATGGCACAAATGGCCATTTGAGTGCCTCCGAGCAAAGCTCTCAGATTGACGGCACATGTCGCACAACAAATATGAGATGGCCATTCCTTGCCTTGATCATAAATGTAACAGTTAATATGCTTTCTTTACGCGTCTCTGCGGCGTACAGTAAATGTGTACTCACCACAAATGTAGCAGAATATATCGCGGCTGTTGCAACGACAGTGAGACATATTGACTGACACCAAAGTCCTGTTAAAAGTCTACAGCCTATAGCTAATTTTCTGGACAGCTACTGAGACAGTGCAGTATTTTGAAACAATATGTACACACAATAATACCTATATTATAACACTGAATAGCATATACAGTATGTATGCAAGCCCAGGAAAGTCCAGGCATGGCCGGACCGCAAGCTACCAGTGAACCGCAAACCATCCTACCCTCATTCCGTCCCTGGACATGCCCAGGGTGAGAGAGCAATGTTGATGGGGTTATCACAGAAACTCCATTAATATAACATCAATAGAAGGAAAAATGGGACAAAACAGAAAAAAAAATTATAAAGCACTATGTATAGGCAAATTTAGGTTTGATTTTCATGATCAGCAGCCAAAAATCTATAAGTTACACCTAACAGTGTTCAACAAGCAAAATCACCTCATTAACACGGCAAACTGTAAGGTGGTATTGATGGTTTCACAAATTGTTATCCCTCACTTTTTATCTTTAGAGCTAGGAGTATGTAAGAATTTTCCATTAATTACTCCCTTATATTTTACTACCTCCTCCGCAACCAAAACAATCTCATCTTTCTTTTTGGCATTTTCATCAGATTATGACTGTTCTACAGAGCTCAGTTATAGGGCTTGAGACTGTTGTGATTGGAGCAGTCTTATTAGGTTAAAGTCATGCAGCCGAGTAACGCATCTGTAGGTTTAGTCTATGTGCATGAAGCTTTCAAACAACGCTGATTTCACCGTTTCACTAATTTTCCACCGTTTAATGCTACAAAAAACCTGTCAAAACTCCAACACCCACAATAATGTATTGCGTACTTTGCGGTTCTCATTGACGTAAACCTCACGTGCTTTCCTATAAACAGTCCTTCTCCTTGCTGGAAATAAATAAGAGTAGGTATCTTTTACTTTAAATGTTCCTTTACTTTTACTTTTACGTTCCTTCCTAAGCTAGGAATATTTTTAGTCCTAAATTTTTTTTTTTTTGTTCCTAGGGGTGATTCTGAGACGCTTAGTAAATATGATCAAATGGATTGCCATTTTTTCCCACTCTTCAACTGTATTATTGTTGAGGATTCCTGCTTTTGGCTGCAGTGGAATCCAATGGGGGATGCTGCTATGGCACCCCATCCTATTTAGGGTTCAACTTGTTATACTTTCTGATTCTTCCAATGCATTTGTGCATATACAGTATTCCAAATAAAGTGGCCAGTGAGTGGATGTACTGTACTGTAATGATCTCATACTTGCCTTTAACCCAATGTCACCTCTGTAATAAAAATGAACCCAGTCCAAAATCATTGGAAGATATGATATAACTTTAATCTATAATAAAAACCTGCTGTGAGGTGCTATAAAAGAAATTAAAATTTTTAAACTTTTATTAGATTCAGAAAGTAGAAATATGCAGTTTACCCCAGAGCTAATGGCCTGCAAGGTATTCTAACGTCTAATTAGGAAACATCCAATGTCTTTACATCTTATTGAGACTATTCTTATCTTATTTATTTACACATATGAATTATGGTAGTCACTGCATAGCAATACACATAATGTGTATAGAAGCAATCACTCAGGACTATTTTCAATGCATTGCACAGTGATAGTAGAAATGAAATTGAGGGTTATCTCTTGTACCAACAGTGGGGTTATTTGAGGTTACCTCTGCAGTGTCTTCCTGTAAGATGCAGTTAGCACCTAAACATGCTGATCTTTTTTAAGTGTCAAGACTTTGTCTTATACACTGATCAGCCTTAATTCATTAACAGAATAACATTGATTATTAATTATATACTAGTAAACTGGTGATAGGATCATAGGCACCTAAGGCTTATGTATGCCTCTGACCTGTCTAGTCTGATCCTACAGAAAAGCCAATGCAGCACAACTTTCATAAAAAAAAGTAAATGCTGGACACGATAGAAAACCAACAGAACACAGAGTGCACCACAGCTTACCATGCATGGAAGTCAGCAGGCAAAGAGACTAAGGCTGACTAAAGAGACAGCGGCTTCAAACCCCCCAGATCCCAATCTGATTGAGCACCCATGGAATGCACCGGACAAACAAGTCCGATCCAACCCAAAACCCACAGCCCCCAAAGGATCCTCTGCCAGACACCACAGCACACCCTCAGAGGTCACAGGCAGAGGAGAATCCTACACAATATTGGGCTTAATGTTTTGCATTGTAATGTTATGGCTGAGTGGTATATGTATGCAAAACAGAGCCAGGCCTTGGTGTGGCTATAACACTGGATTTATAAAAGGGTATTAGAGACTTTATCTGTATTAGACGTACCAATAAGGTGTGTGAGGCGTTAATGCATGAGTCCTCTGTGTCTGATTTGATCACTATTGTTAACTACGGTATCTTTCTACATAATCACTACTTTGTTATTATTTGGTAACTTTTAATTATAATAGTTCATAATGATTACAATATGTACAGTAAATTATTAATGTGAATCGAATCATCATAACATACAAATAAATCATAATTAAACAATGTGGCTTGTAATGTGAATGTAGCCATACAGTAGATTGCAGTACTGTTTAACATTGAAAAAAAAATCCTAGGCAACATGTTCATACTGTAGGTGTTGGAGGCCTTTGCTGCACAGTTCCTGGTCACTTTTTGATGTCACATAATGATGCTGAGCCTAGACATGAGCAAATATGCATGAAGGTTACATCACTTTATTCGCATGTCTTCTTAACCCTGACGCATCCATCACTCTGGAATAGGAGTCAAACTGGACTGATCAGACTACATGACCTTTTTCCATGAAACTTCATGCTCTGTAGCAAACTGAAGCCTTGTTCCTGATTAGTGTCGCTAACAAGTGGCTAAAGGACACAGAGCAGTTATCAATCCTGTGTGCTCAGGTCACATCGTGTGACAGTCACTGCGCCTACTTGTACTGCTATACATAGTTGTGAATTCCACTGTTGAATTTTTACAATGCACTTTACTTTACATGGGTTTGGGTGATGCCTGATCCTGCTCGCTCATTTTTTCCATGCTACTTCCACAACTTCCTTCCAAGTTGTGGTTTAACACTTTTTTTCTATAACCCAGTTCCAATGATTTAAAATCTCCTCTTTTTTTTTTTTCTTGTTTCGCTTCATGCAGACCAATAAGGCCTTTTTTGCCCAGACGGCATATACTGTACCTAGACTTTGTTTCAGTACAATTGTAAAAAGCATGTATTCTTCATCCATTAATATTGGAACACACTTGCCAGTTAAGAACTGCAAAATATGTTTTTCATGTTGATCATTGCATTTTTTATTTTACCTTTGTCTGTTTTAATTTAACTTTTTTTTAGTTAGTTTTTCAAAAATAAAAAAGAACTTTATATATAAAGTATAAAGAACTATAAAAGAAGTATAAAAGTATAAAGAACTTTTAAATCTTTTTATATAAGTTTCTAGCCAGTCAAAGAAGGCCAGTCAGTTTTACTTCTTCAGTTCAGTAGGTGGTGGTAATGTATCTTTAAGCTCATTTATCAATTGCCAATAATCACAAAAGAAAAGAAGTCCTCAGCTTCAGAGTTGGCAAATTAGGGGGTGGCGTAAATTGGGCTACTTTTTCTCATCTTGAGCTGGAAAATGGGATCTGGGGCGAGAATTTTTTACCATTTTTTCTGTGATTTATTTATTTATTATTTAAACAAGGACCACTTAATACATGCTAGTTTATTTTGGTGCTTTGCTGACATTATGTACGACTTGCTTACAGTAGGCCCACCAATCTGCAAATAACACAATCAGGGCCAGACAGGAGTTGCACAAGAATAGTGGCAAATCCATGTAAAAAGCATAAACTAAATGAACAACAGTACATAAAGACGCTGAGATAATGCCTAACTGAACTGGCCTTCTTTAAAACGTTTCCATCATTCAAATGTTTTACTGTGGTTAAGCGTCTTATCACTGTACTGTGCTTGAAGTCTGTAAATGTCAATAAGTTTTTACGACTTCACAAAAGATTGCATCATTCATGAGACGTTTCATCACAAGTCCCATTTTGACTCGAACACCCAGTGTAGAATGGTGCACTGGAGACTTGGGATTAAAACAGCATTTCATTTCTACGCATTAGTGAGTTGAGGCCAAGAGAACCTTGTGTAGAATAATGTGAAAGCATGCAGGCAAGTGTAAATGCTTCAGCTACTAAACTTGAAATATGGCCATCACGCCTGCCTCAAGTGCATCATTAACATTCACAGTGCCGCACGTTTCTCTGCAACTTTTAAATGAACATTAAAAGAACTAAATCATTATGATTGACACAGTCACCTTTTCATTGAAGGTCAGCTGGTGTTATGTGCCATTTATAAAGACTGATGTCATCAAAAGTGTCCACTCATCAGTTTTCCTTCCTTTCCAATTTGAGCTGATTTGCTCAGAACCTGCAAAATTACCTTTGTGAATGGCTTAGTAGTCTGTAGGGAACGATCCTAGGATGTAGCTAAGATTTTATACCAAAAGAATCCATAGACTCAGTCAGGGTCATAGAACATTCTTCTGAAATATAATTGTCTTAGAAGACAGAATGAAATCCATCCCTTGGCTGGGGGCCCAGAACTGCATTTCTATAACAAAAGAGATCTTTGATATACTTCAGACAATGACAGATTAGACAAAAGGTGTTGTAATCCAATCATTTACTATTTAGTTTAATGAAGTAGGTGGTTTTGCTTAATCACCAGTCAGGATCATCTTGACCCAGGAGCGATTTAGATTGCAGGCACATTTACAACTTTCATTTTTAGCTGGGATTAAAAGAAACCTGCCAATTTTGGAAAGCGTGTTTGATTAAAAGAGCAGCATGACTCATCTCATGCCTTTAATTCTCATCAGTAATGAGTTTCTTCTGGTAAAAAAAAAAAAAAAAAAAAAAACCCTTAAGTGTGCAAGGTACAAATTGTATGCTGTCACAAGGATCTGCTCTCATCTCATCACACACTGTTCTTTTGAGAGATGAATACTTACCTTGCATCTTGCACATTTTTCCTGAGACATACAGTATATTTGCACCTTTATTTGTATCTCTGTATAATTTTAGCAAATACTGTTTACAAAAAAAAAAAAAAAAAAAAAAAAGACAACCGTGTAGTAGTATGCTACACACAATGTTTGTGACAAATGGCTAAAAGTCTAATAAGCTATTTTAAAAGAAAGTTGTGCTAGAAACTCTAATGATACGGACCAGTTCAGCATGGAATCTAGCACAGTCATGTGAAAATTAGATAAAAAATAATGGTTTGGGAAACATTGTGGGCTATTTATGTGCCTGTGTGTGGGTATGTTTTATTTTTTTTCCCACCATATTTTACTGTATAAGGCAAGACACAGAGATCCCTAATCATGTAACAATCTTCTGAAACCATTTCTGTTATTTACTGTAGTTGGGGAAATAATCTCACCTCACTTTGAACTAAGGATTTTATTTTGTTTTTGATTTTGTAAAATCATAACATCATCAGTTATGTAAATATGGAGGTCATTAATTCCATGCACTCGATATTAGATTAAACAGAATCAGTGCGTGTTCGCCCTCCTTTGATCTAAAGGCATTAGGCAAACATAACAGGATGCATCCTGCAGTTGTACGGAGACCACCCGGCTTTCAAATATAACCTTTGAATAACTTTAAATACATTTTTGATACATTTAACCCAATTAATGACCTGGATACTAATGCCAAAAAGCAGTTTGATATCTTAGAAGAGATTTTTTAATGTTTGGTATCTACATATTCCTTAATACCTGCATGGAACACCTTTTGGGTATGGGTGTAATGTATTTGCATCATTATACAATAGTCAGTAAGTTTGTTTCCTTTAAGGAACGCTAAAGTGTTTAATTTTTAAAGCTGATTTTTTTTTTTGTCAGTGTTCTATAGATGCTATCGATTGAATGATTGATTGATTAATTGATTAAATAAATGAAATAAATAAATAAATAAATAAATAAATAAATGTGCTTTTTATTTTCATATTTCGAATCAAACTATATGCGAAGTCGTTCAAGAAAATTCATGAACTTTGCTCAGCCTTTTAAATCTGCACCTCTCATCTTTACATTTAATGAACCACTCCGGCGTCTCCTCGGCGACTACACAGAGTTCTGTAATCCCTGCTTCCACCAACGTAGTAATGAGGTCAGTGCAGAAGTGTCCTCCGGCCTAGTCGATAGCCCTCAAACATTGCAGGAACCGCTGTGATTGATGAGCCAGACTCACTGAACAGGCAGAGTAAATAAAGAGGAGTGATGCTCAGGCACGTTATGCTGAAGTGATAAGAAGCACAGTAAATATATTATTCTCTAAATGTACATCTGGAAGTTAGCAAAAACATGGAAGCAATGCTTCTTCTTGTTCGCATTGTCCATCATCATCTCAGTAACTTCTCAGGTCTTGCTCTAATTCTGATCTTTATTTCTTTTTTTTTCTTCTTCTTCTTCCCTTAATTTATGGCTCTTAATTTACTGGCCAAAGCTAAATTACAGCTTGTGATGAGTTCTCCAAGGATGATTGATTGGGGTTATGAAAGCTAGGCATTCATTTTCAGCCAGTGATGTCTCTCACCTCATCATTACAGTAATGAGAGTATTGACGTGCAGTGCAGAGCTGGACACCTTCTCCCATAAGCAGAAAGATTGTCTCAGTACATTTAAACAGTTTATTTGTGTTAGGCGCGTTACGGATATATACATGTAATTTGTCATTGTTGTGTTTGAGATGATTTACTGTGGACCTGTTGGTACTGTAACGCATCAGTAATGGAGTGTGTGTGTCTGTGGGAGGGGGGGGAGGGCTCGTATTTTAACAGTATTATAAAGTGCTTTTGGCAACCATACAGATTTCACAAGGAGACCTATCAAAGCGTCACATCTGAACTGAACACATGCTATACTGTAATTGCACACGTACAGTATGAGCTAACCGAGGTGAAGCAGGAACCCGATAGGACTCATTTGTAGGGTCGAGTATTCTAAGGCTTTTCATACATATACGCAGGGTTTGGTGTCTCAGGCACCCCAAAGGCTCATTATCATTACCAGGCAGGTGGTAGTGTGACAAAGCAAGCACTACTCTGACAGGTGCTCTATTTATCCTCTATGAATTATGAATACAGGAGACCAGTGGAGCTTTTGGGCTTCCAGTTTTGCATGTGTTGTTTGAGAGGCAGCAATCAGAACATGCACCATCTAGATCTTATGTGAAGTCAGATTTAAGCTTAAATCTGAGCAGGATACTGTATACAAAGCTGTAATGACACTTTCAGAAAACTCTTATATTTTATATTTGGCACTGTATCATAACTATAGGTAGATTTCTTTCTTTTTTTTTTTTAACTTGCAAGATCACTTTGCAATATTTAAAATAATGAAAAGAAGAGATTCTTACTTTACAAGTAATAAAATGTAAGGTCCTATTTGGAGCTTTAAAATGCAGTTCTGTATGTGATTTTACCCCAGTCACTATTATATTGTAATATCTTTTTGCACTTTATTCACTTTAGAGCTGTGTATTGTTCACTGTCCTTTTATTCTAGTTATGTGTAGTCTCATGTACTTTGTGTAGTTTTATGAAGCACCTTGGTCCTCAGGAGTTTTATATAGGGTTGAAATGACATTGAAAACCACTTTATTTATTTATTTATTTATTTATTATTTATTTATTTACTGATCAGGAATACAAAGCTTTTTTTCATCAGTCTTATGATGGCTATTATTATATGGTTTTAATATAATAGAGTAAAGCAAGGGCATATCGAGCAAGGCTGTGTGTGTGTGTGTGTGTGTGTGTGTGTGTGTGTGTGTGTGTGTGTGTGTTTCTAAAATGGTAATGTTCATTTGTTTTCTCTCAAAAATTCTTTTTGGTATTTTTCGCAGTTTAATTTTTTTTTTTCCACTACAAAACCTAATAAAATAATGTATACAGTATATTGCATACTTATTTTGAATTAGCGAATATTGAGTGTTCTTAAGCACTGTGCAGAAAGTCTTTTTACAACTTTAAATAAGAAATTATAAAATATTTTATTATCTTATAGATATCTTTAAAAAAAATTTAATTTACCCTACCGTCATTGTATTTTCAAAATGCTCTGTGGTTCTAGTAAGGTGGTTTAGGCATATGCTATATTTCGCTTGGTATCTTATTTGCTTAGTATTTTTGCCAAAGTAAAGTGTAATGCCTAGGTTATATACAGATTCATCTGAGACTAAAGTCAGGAGTTACATTTTTATTGCTAACCTTGATGTATATAACTGAATAATCTGTATCTTTTATAGGGTGTCCCTATTATTATTGTTGTATTTTTGAAAACACGAAAACGTTGGCGGTTCGTAAAGCAGCCCAACTCCTCCTCGCCAACGGGAATGGCTCGCTAATACTTTTCTAAGGTGGCTACTAGGGGGCGCCGTCCATTTGACAGGCAGTCCCATGGAGCTTATAACAAAATGTCCGGGCAGGTCTCCTGAGTGCAATGGAATGAGCTCAACCTCGGCACAAAACGCACCATTTTTAAGTTATGAGGATCTGCTTGGTACCCATGCCAAACCACTTTGCTCGCCTGACTCCTGGCTCGCTCGGTCTAATCGGAAAACGAGACACGTCACATCAATGAGCTTGAAAAACTGTGATAAATCATATTGATAAAACAATAATTAACCCATTCAAAAGGGGCCAGAAATCACTGCAAAAATAGAAGTTGTGTATTTTGCACCAAACCCGTATCAACACAGAGCTCCTGATCTCCTGCCATGTTTAAGCTTTAAATGGAGACGTGAGTCAAACTGTTTGGGAGCTACAGTATCAAGGGTTGTTTGGAACATGACAACAACTGGATTTTTCACGTACATTCTGGTTCACTCTGGTGTCGGGTTACATTCTCAGCGTGTGGGTCGGACATACTCTTACTTCTCCACGCACAAAGAATTGGTTCTTGTCACTTACAAAGTAATAGTGGGTAGTCAAATTGAAATTAGAAGAGTGTTCCCCGCACACTTTGGAAATCTATCTAGTGGAATATTGTGGTCTAAAGTGTGTACATGCAAAGAGAGATAAATGGCTGAATGACAGTAACGAACTGAACTGGATGACGGTACTCCATAATGCTTTAACCTGAACTGTCTCTGCAGTGATGAAACCGTTTTAACTGATTGTAGGGGGTAATGAGCTGGATCTGTATTGTTATACTGCTGCAAATGCTCTCTTGTACATTTTGGATGTAACCCTGAACTGCTTTTGCATGGGGTGTTTCATAATGTTGTTCAAATAATATACTACAATTGATAAACCAGACATCTCACCCAAACAATACTATATATGATGAATGAATGAACACTGTAAATACATCTTTTACATTACATCTGTATGTTTCATATATGACCTCTTGTTTATACCCACAGGTTTCGCCTGCGTCTGCATGCATATAATTGAAAAAGTCCTGCTATTGTAACTTTTGTTAAGTTTCACTGGATCCCCTCATACCTTTAATCCCATCCAGATGCCCATACACTCATATTCTATCAAATAGTGCACATCACCTGGAGGATTACAGAGGAACAGCAACATTTTATCACCTTACATACTCATTTATTCATTCATCTTATATACTGCTCACCCGGGACACATGGAGCCTATCTCAGGGAACCCAGGCCACTAGGCAGGATACACAACACTGGATTGTGCATTGCAGGGCGCAAGCACACACACTCACACACTCACTCACAGTAGACTTCTACTGTACAATTTGGAAATGCCAGTTAGAAATGCCCGACTCGAACCCTGGACCCTGGAGGCGCGATGCGACAGTGCTAACCACTATGCCACCGTGCCGACACCCATACTGTACATACCCATACACACATAAATACATGCATACGTTCTATGAATGTCACTAAGTTTAAAAGTGATCTATCGTGCTTATGTAAACCAGCAATTTATCAAGTAGCAAACTCAGGATAAGTGGGGTTTGTGTAGTTTGGGAAGCTCCATGTTAGACATAGAAAGAGAAAGAGAGAGATGGGTTATATTTGCGTACATCCTTGTTAATGGAGAGCTAGAGAGAATTAATCAAGTCCCACAGCTGGTGAAAGAGAAGGGGCGTTAGGCCAGAGGGATGGAGAGAGGGATCAGACAGCCAGTAGCAATTAGAGCTGATCAAGTGGAGAGCATCCTCTGAGGGGAGGGGAGCAGTGGAAGAGACAGCAGGAAAGATGGTAGGAGAGAGGGAGGGAAAGAGCGGATTGGCAAAGGGAGGGCGGAAAGAATCAGTGTGAAGACCTGCTGGTAGACGGAGGCAAAGTGTCAGATGAGTTTAAAGCTCTCCGGTTGACTCTTTTCTGAAGAGACTGACAGAGGGAGGAGTGTGAACAGCAAAGGGGAGGGCAGCAAGGCAGAGAGTGTGGAGGAGCCTCTGGGTTCTCACACAGTCAAGGAGGCTGAGAGGGAAAGCCAGCTCACAGTGGTTCTTACTGTATAGCAACGGCATCAAGGGAAACGCAGGCACGATCCAGCTGCCAAGCTTCGAAATTTGGCTCAGAACTTTAAAAACGGGGCCCAAGTTTGGTCGCAGGTCAGAAGTGAAGAGGTCAGGGTTGTTGGCGTGCTGGCTTGTGGGGGATACGGGCGGGGACCCGATGAACAGTGGGATGCCCGCTGTTCAGGTGGAAGCGATCAGATGATGAGCGAGATGTCGCTCAATGGCCGAGACAGCATCGGCCAGGAGGGGGCGCAGAGCAGCAGGAACGGTCGCGTTAAAAGGGCAGTGCGCATATCCAGCATCGTCGCTCAGGAGGTGAGTGGAGGCTTATTTAAATGACGTGGCCTGTGGCATGTGCTGAAGTTCTTGAAGAACATGGTTGTGCTGATTGGTGCTGGGACGCGTGATGCATGTTTCTATTGCAAATGGTCTATTTTAGAAGATAGCAAAGAAAATGCTTAGTAGTTATAGTTATTACAAAATAGTTCTTCTTTTAACTTTTTGCTTTTCCAGAAAGGTTTCCAGAGCAAAGTGCTCCAGGAAGCAATGACTTGATTTTACTTCTTCGGAGAGTTTCACCATTGCTGTTCTAGCAGCTCAGCTCTAAAACACATTACTTGTCCATTTCCTTGGGCTCAATCGCATTACACTGTGTGATGGGCCTCAAAATTGTGACCATTACTCACAACCTGCCCCTTACCCAAAAATAGAGGCCTTAAGGAACAGCAGGACATAACTAGAAAGAGATATTGTTACAGCAGCCACTGTGTCTATATTGTGTGTATCAGTATTTGAAAGTCATTTCATAGATCATTTCAGATTTCATTTATGAATTGTAATAGATACCGAACTATCTTTTTCATGTCTGTCTTTGGAAATCCAGTCCCGGCCAGCGCGCACACAGTGTCACACTTGTGATGTTTATGGATTCGGAACTTTTGCAGGTCTTGGAGTTGCTTATACACTCTTGAGCTAGTACAGTATGATGTGCATCGGGAATTAAGTCGAAACTTTTTGTATGTTTGGTATAATATCAAATATTTAAATATATTGTGTGTGTATATGCATGCATTTGTGTGTGTGTGTGTGTGTGTGTGTAGCAGTGGCATCAGATTGAACGTGGTTGCCAGGTTTAATAAGGTAAGGGTTAGGTATCGCAGTAGTTTACCGCTTTAATAATTATATCCATAACCTTACAATAAAAGTCATTCTTGTTTTACTGTGTATACACTACGTGCTCCTTTGTTTGCTGCTCTGACATTTATCGGGCAATTAAACAGTTTATTGATGCATAATCAACAGCGAGTCTAGGAAAGGAAACTTTAAGAGGCACAGATCACTCATGATAACTATCCTGAATACGCTTCTGTCGAAGAGACACTCTGTTTACACACGCACAGTGACAATGATTTTTTTTATTGCTAGAGATACAGCCTTCATGCTGTTTAAATGTGAATTCATGATTTAAGAGCTTGAAAATCTGATCATCGTCAGTTAAACTTTTGGTGAATGAATGTGACACTAATTGAGGAGCAGAGATTGTTAATTCTGCAATCAGTGTTATTCTCAGTCATATGTAGTGTAATGTAGCACTAATTACGTTTATGAAATTCACAGTGTAACGAAAAGTGTTGATTTGGTCTCTTTCGTGTTGATTCGTGTTCTATTACAGCATCAAAGCCATACGTTTCACTTTTCTATTATGAATAAGTTATATAAGGACTTGTATATTAGATGAGGACACATTTATAATGTGTGTACTTGTTGATATGGTGGAAGAGATCTGTGTGTGATTAGCGTTTTAGGGATGTGTCTCAGTACCTGTTAAAGGTAAAGCTACATATATACAGCTTTATATACAGTACTGTGGTGTAAGAGGAATAAAATACAGTACTTGCACTCGGCCACGTAACACCACCCAGTTGTTGATTGTTTTTTTCTATAACCACGTGCCTTGTCTTGTTTAATTTCTTACCTATAAATCATTTCAACTACCTCGATTATCATTTGAATTGCTACCGAATTTGAATTCTAATCCTCTAAGTATGTTCCTGTTTTCTAAGGTAACAGGTGTTGAACGGATTTCTGTGGATTGGTTTTATGTCTTCGCACAGCTGTGTATCTGCTGGATGATTGCATAAAGTTTCGTTTTAAACTGCCTCGATGCTTTGAAATGTTTGTCATTCTTGAAGTGACCTATTCAGCCACTTTATTACGTCTTCATGTCTGTATAATATCTCTCAGTGTCTCTCACTCTTTTTGGACTCTTGTGTCCGTGTACATTCAGTCCTTATTAAAAGCCTTCATCTGTTCCGATCAGCAGTCAGCCACGGCTAAACAATGACCATAATGGGGAATATTCAGAGCCTGGGTGAATTATCATCTCCGAGACGAATTTCTTTCTTTTCTTTTTTTTTTTTTAATGGCTATCCCTTTTTTCCTCGAGGAAAAGTTATGTCGACAATTTCTAGTGAGGTGGTCGGCCTTGCTACATGAGTTAACGAGGGGAGAACAGAAAAAAAAAGGGAGAGATAGAAAGCATGTGCGTGTATGACATGGAGAGAGAGAGAGAGAGAGAGAGAGAGAGAGAGAGAGATCACAAAAGAGCAAGCAGCCATCATCCATCACTTTTATAAACAGTGCCCTTATGCCCTTGAACACAACAACCAGTGTCTGTGGACAAATAAATCAAGACAGTTGTCCCCTCCTACAATTTAAATAGTGTCCCCTCCTATCGCAAAAGGCTGCTCCTGCGCTCTCTGGACTGCTGCTGTTGGATAAAGTGTAAAGGTATAAAATCGGATAAAAAAAATTGGATAAAATCGGAAAGGTAACCGCTGTGACCCAGGACCATCCATTAAAGGGTGACACTATCACAATGTTTCAGTCACATGATCATCATGTTTGGGACAAAATTTCTTGACTGCAGGTAACGAAGTTTTATTCACAGACTGGTTGAGAAATACTGTACACAGTATATCTTCTTCGTATATGTATCGGTGGCCTGCGTGACTTTTGCTAATGTTAGCAATGGAGTTCTGGTTAAGCGGGATTCTCACTGTGCCTATATTTAAAACTGCTGCATTGATACGCTGCATCGTGTGTATTAGTGATGGGTCGTTCCTGAACGATCCGTTCTTTTTGAACGAGTCTTTAACGTGACTCAGAAGAACGAATAGTCTCGGGAGAGTGATACATTCATTTTCTACTGGCCGCAAAGCATGGCAAACCCTGCGTAGGTTACAGTATGTACAGGAAACAGAAATGAGTAGTTACCTTTGAGTCTTTTGGTAAGAGTCGCTCGTGCTTTTGTCACGTGACTCCCATAGACGCTATGCAGTGCAATAGATTCAAAGGAACGGAAGACTCGGACTAGAAGATATGATGGCGAGCTGCTCGTTCTGTTTATAATATGTCCTTAGCTGCATTGTAATATTTTCATAATTGGAACTATAGCCAAAATTTGTGTATGTAGACGTGTTTATCGAAAATGTAACGTTTTATTTTATTTCTGATCAAAAGAATGAAATGGTCGATTCGTTCATTTTGATGAACGAGATTCAAAGAACCGAGTCACTAAAATGATTCAAACTTCCCATCACTAGTGGGAATCACTTCAGTACTCTGAATTCACCTTGGACAACTCGTCTTCTAAAGTCGAAACAGTTACTGCACTATACAGTACTTAGCCACGTCATCCCCGAACATGCACCGTTAACAGGAAACTCATTGTGAACTTGCTAGCCAGCGTGTTGACATGCTGTAGTACAAACAGGACATATTGTGTCTCTAATGTTACTTGCACAATATATATATTTTTTGTCGGTTCTTTTGTAAGAACCTCAGCTGTGCAGTTACACTGCATATCAGCACAACTGTGATTACCCAGAGCATTGCTAATATTCAGTATAACTGCACTCTGGCTCTTAACTGAATGTAGTTAAGTGTCTTACGGCAGTCGATTATCAGTATAAATGAAAAGAAATCTTCTTAATGAAGCACAGGCTTAATAACATTGATACAGTTTAGTCTTTAAAGTGGCATTGATTATACAATGTGATGTCACATAAAACCGATGGATAAATGGTATTAGCGAGATTCCCGGTGTCTGACTACTGCATCTGTACGTGTGGTGATATTTTTGCCTCTATTATAGTAAGGCTGACGCACTCGTAGATTTAAAAATACACACATAATATAAGTGTAATGCTCCTGCAATAGATTGTTGCACTAAATTATTGATCTCTATCTCTCTTTCTTTTTTTTGGCTCTCCTTGAAGCTCTGCATCTTACTTGGCACTTGTTTGCATAATCTTTCTCTTTCATAAATGGTCTGTCCTAATGGGGAAGAGGCTGATTAGGGTACTGCTATAACTGGAAGACCAAATGGAGAAGTTATAGTGTAATTCATGAAAATGGACAGATAAACTACTATTTTGGATTGTTCTTATAAATCATGCTATAACTTTCACGACATCCAAAAATGTTTAGTTTTTTTTTTTTTTTTTTTTTCCCTCCTGGGACATTGTCCCAGAAACACTGGAAGTGATGGCATGGATTGGGTGCCATCATATGGAAACATGCACACACCTAGACACGCGCGTCCTCATTTAGGGGCAATTTAGAATAGCGAGTCTAGTCTAGTCTAGTACTTGCATGTTTTATGGAGGAGCAAGAAAACAGGAGAGCCTGGAGAAATGTTTGTGTCATCACAGAAAGTAAAAGGCTCATTTTCAGATTAAAATGACCCAGAAACTGTTTTGCAACATCTGCAGAAACAGATTGGAGTGAAAATGTCTCCAGGAGAACTAGTGCAGGTTCTCCAACATTCTGGGGGGGAAAAAACATAGCATAAGTTGTATTTATAAAAGTGTACAGGACTGGACATGCTACATAGGCAAAGTGTTTTGTGGTTAAACTGAACTAAAAGTAAATGCTACTATAAGATCGAGACAGTTGTCAGTAGTTTGGTGGGAAATCAAGCTTTAAGAAACGGGGTTTTGATAAAGGGAAGATGTTGCGACATTATCAAAATTCCTGGGTGAATGTAGAGAAATGTCAGTGATTGTGCACCACAAGGCTATAAAGGCCATGTTATGAAGCCAAGGTGGATGGAATGGCGGCTTAGTGCTTACATCGCCTTGTAAGTCCAGGGTTGGGAGGTCAGAGAGTGTGCACTGCTCTTACATCTGGTCTGCGTGCATTACGTTTTCATGTTCTCCCCGTGATTGGTTGGTACCTCAGTGTTTCCGCTGGGTACAAAGACATGGGTTGTAGGCTGATTGGTGGTGGGTGAATGTGTGTGTGTGTGTGTGTGTGTGTGTAGCAGCAATATAATATTCCCCTCAGCAGTGACCAGTGGTGACCAGTTATATATTACTGCAGCCAGCCATTGCCTAGCGATGTCAGATTGGGAAAGAGAGAGACATAGAGACATATATTTTTTACTGTATTGTATATAGGACATGGACTAGGAATGGTGTAGTATTTCTGGGTGATGTGTTCCACCTTTCAGACTTTTTAGCCCTCATTATAATAGTCAAGACATGACGTGTTTCAGACCGGAAAGAGAGCATTAAAATCTGCCACTGTTCGTATGACGAAATAAAATTGTCTTAACGGTGTTATTAATGAGAAAAAATTGCACTTCCGTGGCTCTTATCTGTCCCTGAGCATAATGTTATAAAATCAGGAGAGTCAGTGAGGAGGAGTGCCTGTGGATGCAATCAGGATGACCTAAGATTTGTATTTTATTTTATTTTCATTTATTTATTTTGAGCCACAGGAAGTTTTCAGCCATCCAGGGTTTAAAATTGTCAGGGAATAAGAACGAGAACAGATTCGAACAAACTGTGTATATGATACTGATATTAATACGGAGTTATTGATCCTGATATGGATTTAAAATAAATGAGACGTTTGACTGAATTACATGCTCAAATATCAAGTGTCAGTTACTGATCTTAGTTCCTACGTGATGACATCTGAGTCTCAGTGAATAGCAATGAATCCACTTTTATTTGACTCCTTCATATGAATCACTAACAAAACGTTTAAGGAGAAATGTGTCACGACTCATTCTGATTCACCAACATCTCTGGTTTTACAAGTGTTTTTGTTAATGATTGTATTTTCTGTCCATGGTAAAAGAAATTTGCTCACTAAATTATTGAAAGAGAGAAATAAACACAACCTTGAACATTACAGTACATTAATGTACTTACTTACAGTACTTTTTTCTACTTTCTTAAGTTCCATGACATTTTGCCAGCTTTTTGGAAGAAGTCCTGTTGTCTGTAAGGAAAAAAGGAACAATTTAATGTTTTTTTTAAATATATAAATCTGACTGCTGTGAATGAAAGCCAGTATTAAACTATGCATTCTGCCTTTTAAGGAAAATACTGTAGGTGATGCTGAGCAGCTGTGTTCCAGCCTGCAACATCACAAATTTTCTGTGCCAGGACTGAAAAACTAGACCTGACAATACTCATACTCAGTCTGTCAGTATGTTTACGTAACATTGTGGTGGTTTGACTAGTTATGGTAGTCTGGTAAAACCCTGACTTTTAAAATACAGTGGTACCTCGTCATAAGAATGCCCCACCTAAAGAACTTTTGTCTTAAATACTAAAATTTTGCAAAAAATTAAATTTCCCCAAATTTTTACCAAACGGCAGCTACGTAGCACGTACGTCCAGGAGCCGTTCAAAACTTAGTCATTTTTAGTTAGTCATGCGTTAGTCATTTTTAAAGCAGCCGGTGCCTTGGAGAAAATATACATTAAGGTTAAGTGAGGTTCAATGTCTAATTAGGTGATTTGTTTTACTTAATTTACATGAATGTATGTAGTAAAATGTGATTATAGTGTTGGAAATTGGTAATATTTTTGGGTGGCTGGAACGGTTTATCTGCATTTACTGTTGATTATTTCTTATAAGAAAATGCATTTCGCAATATGATATTTACCATTCCCGGAACAGATTACATTTGTAGTGGCCGAGGTACCACTGTAAATGTAAACATGTTAGTCTAACTACAATCGTACTAAATCGTACTTCTCAAGGTCGGACTAGCTCACCCAGATAAGGCAGGTTGGAATCAAACTGCTACTTGTATGTACTGTATAATTCAGTTGTGTTCAGTGTATGAGCGTGCACCTCATTTGTCCAAAAAGTAAAGCATATCAAACATCACATATGAAATGTACAGCACTGTAAAGCTGTCCATGCTTTCATTACTTGACATGCTACCAGTTTGCCATTAGCTAACTATTTGTCTATTTTTTCAGTTTGTGATGTTATTGGTTAACCAAGAATACAATACAGACAGTCCCAGTTTTATGAACGAGTTCCGTTCCAGGAGCACAGTTGTAAGTCGGATTTGTTCGTAAGTCGGATTTGTCCGTAAGTAAGACGAAGTAAGTCTTGTACACCTTTGACACAAATATACAATATAAAGCATACCAAGCCGCTTGACTAAATCCGTTCCCTTTCCCAACACTGCCATCATGTGGCCAAAAACCTTAACCGCGCTTAAGAAAATGTCGCACAGTGAAATGTGCACACACATTCACAAACAAAGATTGTATATAATTGTAAATATTGGTTTCTGGTGCACTTCAGTGTCTATTTTTGTATAATACATGTGAGCTACTTCCACAATTTGTTCGTATCTACGAATGTTAGATGTGAACCGCGATCTGTTTGTATCCGCGGAAATTCGTACCTCGAATGTTCGTAAGTCGCGGACTTGCTGTATTTACAAGCTGAAAGTGTGCATATCGCCACCTGTCACAGCAGACTCGGACTTACTTCGGTCACTATATGATAGTGGTCGGTATAGTGTATGATAAGAACTCAGTGGTGTAGATTGACAGAGACAAAGTTGCTTTAGCTACATAAAATCTGTGTTGAAATGATGATAGGGTAGATAATGGTAGCGGTCCCACCATGTCTCAACGTCTTTGGAGATTGGGTTGGAGACAAAATAAATGTAGAGGCCATTATAGTGTTATTTATTATATGATAGAAATTGTAGCGTATGTATAGAGTATAAGGTATTTGCAAAATACTAAAGAATATAATGACAAAGAAAAGGGTGACAAAGAAAATTCTCATGTGCTTTGGTGCATGGTTTTGGGTCCACTTCTCTTATTAGAAAGCTACTCAATCAGTCAATAAAAATAATAATAAATGTCCGATTGTACCATTTGATGAAACATTCCTGTCCGGTGCTCACTAGGGCATGTAGTTGAGTTGCAATGAAAATGCTTTTTTACAGTGTCTGGTGCAACAACAAAAAAACACACCTTAGTTTCCTTTATCTGTTCTTGTAATACATCAGTCAGGAGCCATATAGCTGAGGAAAAGCAGGATGTTAAGAAATACAAACAGTAAAAGATTGGGTGACATATAGTTTTTACACTGAGCACATTTCCCACAATGCACAGCAAAACATCCTGCTATGAATAAATCTGGTTCAGCTTTAGCACGGAATTGATCATTTGGTCTCCATTTCTCCTTTTTTGCACAGGGGAGCTTGCAGAAAGATAAGATTCCTCTTTTTTTAACTTTAGTCACCCATCTGTGCATACAAAGTATGAATTTCTGCCTCATTTGGATTGGCTATGTACAGTAATAATAGGCAATACTGTGCTATTAAGGTGCAGCTCGTCCATATAGGGGAATGTTGCCGTTTAATAAATATGTGCCGATGTTTAATGAATTTGCTCACCTTCCTAGGTGTTGCGCAATCATGGGGCAGAGTCTTTACAGCTCCATTTACAGGAGCTTCTTGAAGTTTTAACGGCATTTAGTGATGTAAATTAGGAACTACAACTAAAGCTAATAAAGGCACATTGGGAGAGGAATCAAGCTGATACTGCACATGCTCGATCTATGGACCTTTTTATACCAAAATTGGGTTGAAATAAAATATGCTCCTTGATGTCTCAGATCTCCAGAACTTCCACAAAGAAATTAACAGAATGCAGATGGTAAAATACTTAATATTCTTACATTTACAGCATTTGGCAGATGGCCTGATCCAGTGCGAATTTTTATCTCATTATACATCTGAGCTGTTGAGGGTTAGGGGCCTTACTCAAGGGCCCAACAGTGGTAGCGTGGTGGTGGAGTCTGGGACATTCTAGCCAGCAGTCACATGCTTTCACCACTGAGCTATCCCTATGCACTTTTACTCCAATGTATACTTTTTATATAAAATAACAACTTTTCTTCCTCTTCCATTGCCTGAATTTTCGAGTCCGGTTGTAGCTCTTTTTGACAGGAAATTTGTGTGAAACCTGGCAACCCTGGTTCCTGATATTAGAGCTTCTGTTTGTGCCTCAGTAGAAAACACATCTGCTGTATAGAACATCTGTACAGAACACTGCTCAAATCAAGGTGCTAGACTGTGTACTGGATAACTGTGTGTTGTTGACTCTCAGCTGACTATTACAAGGTTACCCAACAATCTAGTAAATGTCAAGTGTGACAGCTTCATGGCTTCACTTTGTTCAAGGCACAGCTGTTGTTAATATTATTCTGCCTCACCTATATCTATGAAGATGAGCCATGCTGTGCACTACTGAACATATTATGTCACAAAAAATGCTAGTTTTATTCTGGAACACTTCCAGTCTCACTCATGCTACCAACATTTCTTCCCCGTTTTATTATGATCCATTACTCTATACTAATTATGAATAGGCAAACTTTCACCAGCACCCTAGCTGTAATGTCAGAAAATATCTTTAGTTTTAATCATTTGTGTTAGGCACATGTATTGAAAAGAAAGCGAAGAACTAAATGTAATCATTTTACACTCATGTAGACACACACAGTGTTCTTTGTTCAGAAATAATGTACAGTAGATGCAGTAGAATGAATTCCCTACTGCAGAATTTCTTAGTGATGTCTTAATCCAAATATACTCTGCCTCCCCCTAGCCAACATTAGAAAGCATTGCATAGTATGAAGAACATAGTATGAAGATCTTAATACATTTTCATAGGGTGGATGTTTAAAATGTGCAACAATTTCAGGTAGGGAATTGTGAGATATAATGAAATCAACATTATTATTATTATTATTATTATTATTATTATTATTATTATTAGGGGTGGTCAAGTCAACTAGGGATTGTGATGAAATTTCCTGTGAATGAAAGATATCAAGCATAGTGCAAATATAAGCCTCTTAGCCACAGGAAAACATTTAAACGGTGCAAACATTTTACCGGAGCCTGTACGTCCATGAATGATGATCGCAGTTGAGGTGGCTCGGAGCCCACTGCAGTTGTTCCTGTGAACATCGAGCAAGCGGAATGCCCGATCCTTCAAAATTTACAGATAACTTATCACCTGCTTGCAGAAGAGGCACACTCATCCCTAAACACCACTGTCACTTTACAGGAACTCGAATGGGAGCTATTGCTACATCCCCGTACAGTCCTGACCTCGCTTCAAGCTTTTTTCAATGATTGGGTCAATAAAGGAGTTCCTGGGAGGCCAGCATTTTGGATGAGAAGCAGGCAGACTGAGAAAACTTTCTACCTTGATGCAATCCAAGCTCTAGTTAAGCGCATTAGTGTAGCAGGGGATTATATAGAGGAATAAAGGGAGGTTTTACTCTCAACTCTATCAGTTATTCCACAATAAAAAGTCTTGGTTTGACTTGAACATTTCTCATATAATAATAATAATAATAATAATAATAATAATAATAACAATAATAATAATAATTATTATTATTATTATTATTATTATTATTGTTGTTGTTGTTGTTGTAAACTATATTTATGTTTACAATTACATTGTTAGAAAATAATTGATAAGTCATCATGAACTTCTGTTGGATGCATTTAACAGAGCTGTTTAAAATAGCTATTTTTAATTATTTAATTTGATTGAATTTTATTTGTATAGTGCTTTTAACAATTAACATTATTTCGAAGCAGCTGTATAGAACATAAGAAACAAAAACCACAGTGCAAAAAGTTCTAGATGTTAGACAAAATCATCCCTAGTGAGCAAGTCTGAGGCGATTGTGGCGAGAAAAAATCCCTTGGAGGGGGAACCCCTCCTCATTTGGGTGACACTTTTTTATCATTCATCTTTTGCTTTTCTCTGCTTTCTCTTTTATTGATAGGAGCTTATTTCCTCCTGCTTCCTATCTGCCTGCACGCTCCTCTGAGCAAATAGAAGAAATTAAGCCCAATGTGTTCAATTCCGTGCTAAAGTCGATTTATTTGTGGCAGGGTGTTTTGCAAGGCATTGTGATGAATGGGAAACTTCAGTATATACTAGGCCGGGCCATATGTCTTTCTAAATAGGATGCTTTTGCTTGTCTATATAACTTTTGATGGTTATATTTCAAATACAGTTGAATGCCAAGTTAAAGGCTATGAAGACCACAAGCTACAGTATAAGAAAAGCTTCTGTGTCCCATGGCATAGATTGTGTCAGTCTCTAGAACTGTATTGGCTTCTATAGCTGGAAAGACCCTATGGTATGATTTACATCATCATTATTACATTATTACTATTAAAACAGAGCCCTATTGCCCTTAGGATGGTGACATTGTCATCCATCCAGGATATAATAGTTTCTTCATATTGTTAAGGTGATGAGACAGAATGACAAGGTATTGATCGACAGTGACACTCGTCTAGTAGGGGACAAGTGAACACAGACCACAGCAGAGCATAACAAAGCTTTCCAATTGGAAGAAAAATCTATTTTAGGGTCTGACCCAAGTACTTCCATCAGATCCCTCCTGTTCTCCATGTGCTCACTGAGATTGCCCAGAGGTCAGTGCAGTCCTTGTGCGGAGTTGAGAGAAGGGCTACATCCCATAGCTCAGTTTGTCACCCTGAGAGACAGCAATCGAATTGGCTTGCAAAGACCACTGATATTCATCCCATCCCTCACAGTGACAAATCACCATCAGAAGGGTGGCCTTATCCATCAGTGTGAGTCCTCCCCTTTGGTGATCGAGAGCTCAACAGGCTCTGGCGGCTCTTTGCCATGAATCAGTGTGTTTGTGTCAGCAGCAGCCGTTTACGGTGATGGGGAGGACAGCGGTGCATCGTTTCATGCCGTGAGTCAGTGGTCTGTCATTTCCTGTAATGGCCACAGTACTGTTGTAGTGAAGAGCAGAATGTCTGAATAGTCATGTTTCATTTCTCCGGTGGCTTGATGTCTTTTCCTCCCAGCTACCATCCTGATCTGTATTGTTATTCCTTTGTCAAACCAATATGGAAGGAAGTTTGTTGGTGTAAGGAATAGTTCAATCTTCAGTTTAATCTGGACAGGGTCACAGCAGATCAAATACAGGGCTCATTGGACAGATTGCAAGAGCATCCACCCTGGGTGGCAGACCAGAATAACCAATCAGCCTGCTGCATGCATGTTTTTGAGCAGTGAGAGGAAACTGGATAACAGACTTTGTCACAAATCAGCCTTGTGGAAATTCCAATATAGAATTAGATCAAGCATGCTAAAAGTGACAGCTGCAAGGGAGGGCATGAGGAACTTCAATGAGAATTTTAAGATGAAGAATTTTCAAAAGGGAGTAAATTAATCAAAATCTAAATGAACTAAATGTAGCTTAACAGTAACATAACAACATCTGGCATAATACAAAAGTGTTGAAACCTTACACAATTTCCTCATATTAAATTCAATTAATTAAGTGGTGTAGATTAAATGAAAAAAAAATGGCAACACAAGTTTTACTATGACAGACTGCAAAGTACCTAAACATACAATTTAAAATCTTGCTGTTTATGTAACAACATCAGCAGCAACCACATTTCCCCTCTCGTCTGTTAGAACCACTCAGCATCACCAGTACACAGAACCAAAAAGTCATTCAGGGTGCCTGGCGATCTAAACTACAATAATTTATCCGTACTACTAATAATAATAATAGCAAGTCTGAGGCAGCGGTGGCAATGAAAAACTCCCTATGGCGACATGAGGAGGACACCTTGAGAGGAACCAGACTAAAAAGGGAACCCATCCTCATCAGGGTGACACTGTGTGATTATAAATCATTCTCATTTTATACAGTAAGCGTGTGCTACACGGTCATATAGTGCGACCAGGAAATTCATTATAATTTTAATATGAAGCACATTTTGCTGATAGAGAATTTCACTGATACAGAGTGCAAAAACTTTTCATGCATATGTATGGGTATGTGTGTCCTATAGCTTTCAAGTCTATCTGTTTTTGTGGTAAACTTTATTTGCATATACTCACCAGTGCAAAGTGAGATGTCTTCATAGATTTATTTGATAAGCAGACAGTTACGACTATACTTTTACTTTTCTTTAACCTACAGTATACTATTCTTTTTAATAATAATCTCTAAGTTTCATAACAAATTATTGATTTGTGTTGTTTGTACCCTGGATACAGTATGTTGTATTACACATTATATACTGATCTATAGGATATACTGTACTACCTAGTACTTTGTCTCTATTTGAGGGCTTTTGTGTAAATTTCAGTGAAGCACAGTAATCAAGTTTCATTTGATTCATTCCGACAACTCATAATTAAGCCTGTTTAAAAGGGAATGAATCGCAGTACAGCATAATGAATCATGCCACACTTGATTCTTTTAGGTTAATCATTAATGAAAGGGTTTCTAAAGGTGACATTTTTAACACCTAGCAATCAGACCTGTGCACATTATGATAGATATTAATCATGTTTTTGTGACGTCTGGACAGCTATAAAAAGAAACTGAAACGTCTTACTCGGTCAGATAGACTGGCTATGTGTGGGTCTTTAAATTGATATACAAATGAGATTTTATTTGCATATAAAATCTGCAGGAATTTTTTTTATATATATTAAAAATCTAAAATCAACTTTAACGAATGTTAATATACAGTACTCATATTTCTCTTAGGTTTTACTTTTAAGACTAGTTACTGCACAGTAAATAGGACTAGTATTTAATTTTTGATCACTTATGTCCAGTTTCATGGTTGCACAATAAATATTCCTGACTTTTAGGAGTCTCACAGCTAAAATGACAGATCAGATTATTCAGTCATGATGTCATGAGAGCCAAGCAACTGCCCATGAAGTTTGGAGATGAAGTTGTACTGAGGGAGCTGGAGAAAGATGAGCAAAGCTTTGAATTTTTCAAAGTGCACTTTGAAATTAAAAAAAAAAAAAAAAAACATTTTAAAAATGCAGCAAAAAAATATATCCCAACCCAGACCCTACCTACTATATCAACCGAGTGCTTGGGAAAGAAGGGCGATTGTCAGAGAGTGTCCCAAGGGCCCAACTGCATTGCTGAAGGGGTTACAGAGCTTACTGGATGAAATGAGAGAGCCTGTGAAGACTTATTCATCATCAGCCTCTATAATAGAATGGTTAGATGGAAAAACTGGCCTAAAAGCATGTGACAACTGTTTGCATGAAAGAAAATATATAGAGCTAATTGGTCTAAATTTGCTCTAAATGGAAATCATGGTGCCATCAAAGGCAAAGTAGACATATCGTATATGCAACATGATAAACCAAGTATATTATATAATATAGTATATACAGTAGTATATTGCCATGAATTTGTGCACACTGAGGCAAAGCACCTGCCAAAACCTGCATATGAATGGCTCGGGAGTACAAAACACATCAAAACAAACAAACTAAAAAAAAAAAGGCTGACAGTATGTAGTATAAAAATCTGTGTGTCTGTATGTTCAGTGCACTATAGAGTACAGGTTTGTATATTTTTAACCTGCAGATGTCGCTCTCTACAAACGCTCACTTTCTCAACATAGGCCCCCCCCAAAAAAACCATCAACCTAGAACTCAATTAAATGTAACTTGCACCTGCAAGATGTTCCTGAGGCACACACTGTTCTACACACACACGCATGCATGCACACACAAAGTGTACACCCTGATGATGAAATTAGAGCTATTTGTCAGACATGATGGCTGAGGCACAGGCTCATTTGTGTTGGATAAGGACAGGGAGGCAGGCTTTTAATATAACAGGTACCCACTGTGCTCAGTATAAGGGTAAAGAGCATTGCCTAAGTGTGTGTGTGTGTGTTGTTTATACACCAGGGAAAGTTAGAGATGAATTTGATCAGCATGCATTGGTGTCCGCCAACTCCATATGCTCAGCGTGTATCTTCTGTATATTTATAGCTTGGCTGACAATACTTTCAGTGTGTTGCCAGATGACTTTTTTTCCTGAACTGTGATATTTTTACCCAGGCATGCCTCAGGAATCTCTAGCTATAATATCTGTGAAATGAAAATACCCTTATTTAAACTGTCTATTTTTTTTTTTTTTTTTTTACCTCTAGCACTTATTCACATACTTTTGCTTCATGCAGAATCACATTTTGTGAATTCCACAGTAACCCCTACTGTCAGTGGTCTCCATCTGTACAGTAAATGTCCGCTCACAAGCATTATGCTTTTCCTACTAATAAGACATTACAGTGTTGTGCCATGTTTTATCAGTCTGTTCTGGTTAAAGATAGTTTCTTATAAAGCATTAACCTCTTAAAACAGATGGCGTAGTGTTTAGATTGTGAGTCCCCAAGTGTTAGAAACATGGCCTAATCAGAAATGTTCCAAATGAGATCATGCCCATGCCTCAGTCTGATCATCTGCATCTCATTTTTATTCCTGCCCTCCAGCCCTATAAATAGACCAGAACTTCAATCATGCCTTTTCAAGGTCTAATGATTGCAATCTAAGCCATTGGCTGTCTTTATAACAACACTAGTCAGCTTAGCATATTTAGCCCTTTTAAATTTTCTGCTCAACTTTTTGGTAAAGAACATTTTGAGTCACTCGATCATATTGAAAAATTTGTTGAACGTAATGCTACTGAGCCATCTCTACCATTTGGTTGAAGTGTACTAGACTACAAAAATATAACTGCTTTATTGCAATCCACAAGAAATAAAGGATTTAATTCACAAAATCACTTCAGTACACCACCACACACAAAAGAAGTTAGCGTCGTATGTGTTTCTTTGTTTGTTTGTTTTTGTATTTGCAAATATATACTGTAGATAAGTTTGCCATGAATCAACATCTCAACCATTTGGAAGAGGCATACTATATAGCACAGTCTGTTACCAAAATGTTGTTATTATTGGCCTAAGTAAATTGTTTCTATTGCTTTTTTTTCTTAGTGAGGATGTTAAAGGGTTAACATCATTTATCTGCTGTTGTGTTGTTTACTTGGTGTTAGCCCACATCACACATCATTTATTTAGCATTTGTCATGTTCAGGCTCTTCATATCAATCATTTTCCAGAGTGAAAATAAAGCTGAAACATTCTGTTTCAGGAACATGTAAAAACTTTGAAGTGGTAACTGTTATACAAACATTTGATTCTTTTCCTAATAATCCATGTCCCAATGTTTTCACTTAAGTTAGCTGCTATATGGGGACGCACTATATGTTTGTATCTCTCTTTAAGGAAATGGCACATGAATTTCCTCTGGGATTAATAAAGTCTTATCTTATTTTATCTTATCTTAGCCTCTGCCTGTACATTTTTTGAAACTAAGAATGCATTGGCTTCATCCTGCATCCTCTTGGACAGTCATTTTAGTTCACAGTGAGTAATGTTTGTTTGTCAGTATCTTTGTGTGAACAGTAATGAAAGGGGTAGATATTTCAACCTTCACTGCCACAGCGCTCTCTTCTCCCTGCCTCACTCAGCGTTCAGGGGACAAGCCTGCCCATTAATGAAAATTGAAGTATTAATTAAACATGAAGACTGGTACACTAATGGGTTCTGTCACAGGGTACCTAATTCATGTCACTGAAACTCTTTGGTACTGTCTCTATTACAGTTTTGCACTTTTACTTTGGCATCAATCTCTTCCATTTTAATACAAGATCTCTTGTTAACCTACACTACATGGGAATTTACATCTGTTTGTAAAAGTTTAGAGATCATAATTGGTACACCGTTTCTACGAGGAAATAAAGTCAGAGCAGGGAACCCAGTCATTATCCCTCCTGTATATCGAGTACTCATCTCTCATCCTCACCATTTACATCCTATTCATCAGTGTTTCTTTGTCCAACTAAATAGCAGGGGCGTAAATAATGCTGTGCCGTCTGGCATGTCAGTGAGAAGTGCTGAGTTGTGTACCCCTCCTGCAGTCGCTTGCCCTTGCCCCAGGCATTTTAGGGCCTGTCGTCAGGTGGCATAATGACTACGCTGTTTAAAGCTTGACCTTTCCTGTTTTGAAATGTCTTTCATGACAGAGCTGCATTTTTTATACATCAGTCTTTTTTTTTTTTTTAACAAGGTATTCTTCACTTATCCTGATTGAAGTGTATGTTCAGTGCTCAAAGTGCTATCTATTTATGTTAAATAATTGCATATGGAAAGTCATTTTATTTATCATATCTTAAACATTTACTTTACAGTATAATGAAGTGGTTTATTGTATAAAGAGCTTTACTGTGTATAAAGGTGTTAGATGTATTTTCAACAAAAAGGCTAGATGGATGAGTTTTTCTAGTTATTTTATTCTCTACTTCTCACTCCAGTTAAAATTATCCATGCACATAAAAGTCATGCAAAGTCTTTTGCCTCTGTACAGTACACTAGTAGTCCAGATGTGAATGAAGTTTAGTCATTCGTCTTTAATTTAAGAGGTCTATGGAAAAAAATATTCTGTTTAGGAATTACAGCAATTTTTACTACAGTATGTCCCCCAAACGTAATTGGACAATTTACTGATAAGCAGTTTAATTGGCAGTTATGGTCTTAGATATTCCATGACCAATAAAGGAGATAAAAGTTCTGGCGTTGGTTTAAGTGTTGGATTTGCATTTGGGGGCTGTTCAAGGGAACTTTCGATGTGTTGTCCAAAGAAGTGCTAATGCAAGTGAAGGCAATAATTATTAGGCTGAAAAAACTAAACAGATATCAGAGAGATAGCAGACACTTTTGTGTAAAGAATTTTGTATGAAGGATGCATGAACTGGTGAGCTCAGAAACACCAAAAAAAAAAAAAAAAACCCTGAAAGGCCTTACTTAAGAACAGAAACACTGGATTGGATTTGGAAGAATATAAGGATGGTAAGGAAGGGCTTATGTCCAAAGTTTACAATGTCATCTATCAAACATGGTCGAGGCAGTGTCATGCCACAGGCACGTACTGTATGGCTGCCCACTGAATTGGAACTAACAGGATGAATTCTGATGTGTATTGAGTGACATTTTGTGCCCAGTTTCAGTCAAGTGCTGCAAAACTTACCAGGAAAGTAACTCAATGCGAAGAAATGGACAGCTCTTCAACTACAGAATCAGACACCTGACCTCAACCTATCTGAACATGCTTTTCATTTACCGAAGACAAAAAGACCCAAAAACATGCAGCAACCTAAGACAGCTGCAGTAAAGGCATTACAGCTCAAAGAGGGAAACTCAGCATGTCCATTGCTTCAGGCATTGGCTGCAAAGTGCAAAGATTTTGCATTGAAAGTAAAAAAAAAAAGAATCCATATATCTGTGATTATTTTAGGGTTTTAGAGATTTTAGATCGTATGAATATAAAGGGAAATCATAAAAAATTCTATAATTCCTAAACAGTTAATGTAATATTTTTTGTTAAAGCACTTGAATTAAAGATGAATGTTTCATCTTGTTTGCCTCATTTTAAAACCACTGTGGTGGTATACAAAGGCAAAGATAGAAGGAAAAAAAAATGCCGGTGTCCAAATGCCTTTGCACCTCACTATACACATCAGTATACAGTATATTTGCGGACAGATCACATGCCTTTGTATTCAGTCAAACTAGCAAAACTAAATTTTTATGTAGAACATTTGTGATAAGTTGAGGAATTATAACTGTCACAGGCATAACTAAAGTAAACAATGCCAGCCAGGTCAGTGAAGGTGATTGATGGTTTGACGTGAATGATCTGGGCAGTGAGACGTTTGCTTGATTATGTCCTATATCAATTTCTATTAGGAATAATTCATGACTGTAATTTGGGAAAGCTGTTGGAAAGCTCCAACAGTGCAAACACGTCTGCCCTTTTACCCTTTTTACCCTACTGCATTATGTATGCTTGTCTTTTAAGCCCTGAACATTCCCACGTTTACAAAAGAGCAGAAGTGCCGATTCGTAAGCCATTTCAGTGTTCATCACTGATCCGATGTCTAGACTATTTCTATTTCAGTTCATGTGCAAATTAAAAGTCATAACACAATAACCTACATCATCTCTTCATACAGAAGTTCAAATATCAAATACCTAATATTAGCATTTGATTGTGAGTGCATGGATTCCTTGGCTAAGTGCTAAAGCCTTTCTTTTTCCACTAGCATGACCATAGAAATCACCCTCCACTTAAATTTAGTATCAGTAACAGAAGAGATCATAGTAAAGCATGTAAAATGGTTGTGTTTGACTCATGGGCTGAACTGTGTTTAAATTTAGAGTGGACCTGATGCTGATGTTATCCCTGGGGACGCTGATCTTTAGAAGCAGCTGTTAGCATGCTAGCTGTGGTGGATCTTGCTAGTTGCAATTAGGAACAGTCTAAAACTACATCAACTGTTATATTGAACTGCCACTCATCATTATTATTCCCTGTTGAGTCTGGTTTCTCTCAAGGTTTCTTCCTATTGATATTCCAGGGGGTTTTTCCTTGCCACTGTCGCCATCGCCCTCGGCTTGCTCATAAGGGACAATCTTACCATTATTCATATGCATTCACATTACATACAAACTTTCTTAATTTCTTTTGATTGTGTAAAGCTGCTTTGCGACAATAAAAATTGTTAAAATATACAAATTTATACAAATACAAATACAAATAAAATTTAATTGAATAGGCCTCCGAGTGGCAGGGATACGCCGCCCTCGACGGTGCGTGTGCAAGCAGTTCGAAAAGATGCGGTCGGCTGGCGTCACGTGATTCAGAGGAAACACGTGATAGTCTTCGGCCCTGCCGACTGAGTGATAGTAGTAGCCTTAATTTGAGAGCCCCCTAGTGGGGAGGAATTGGACACGACTAAATTAGGGGGGGAAATCCCCCCCAAAATGTAATTGGATATATACTGTATATATACATTGTTTAAGTACCATGTCAATCAAAGTGATTTTTTTAGGTGGTTGTATTACATCAATATGCAAAAAAATGCAAATGCCAGTAAACGCAAAAGAAAAAACAAACTATTGAAAACAAGAGTATTTTGCAAGTGAGACGGGATTTCAACTCAAACCGGGACTTATGATTGTGCGGTATAACATAACACATAAACTACCTTTATTTCTTTTTATATAAACCCTGCTCCACTAATGCACTTTTTCCAGCATCAATATCCAGTGCTCGGATACCATCAATACACTAAAACCATGATCGGTCTGCCTGCTTCATGTCTTAAGCGCTGGTCGACAGTACCAGAAAACTCTTTTAATGACCCAAACATGTGGAAATGGTTTGAAGCGAGTTCAGGACTGTACAGGGGATGTGGCAATAACACCCAGCCAAGTTTCTGTAATGTGCAAGTGGTGTTTATGAATGATTGTGTAGACAGTTCCCACAGACATTTGCACCATCCAAATATCATTGTTCTGTGCTTGAAGTCTTCTGCAAATGTAAATCAGTTGACACCTTAATTCACAAGAACTTTCATCACACATTCTGGATTGTCTTAAACACCCCTCAGACTTTAGAGTTTACTCAGTGCATAGCTAATATATACAGTGGTAGATAAATCATCAGATATACGAAGAGGTTATTTTGTCATTTTTATTTATGTTATGACTGATAAGGATTATTTTTTTGTTTTGTTTTGTTTTTGTATTAAAAGTTCAATGTAACTAAATTGGGTGACCACATTTTTTATTGTTATGTAATTGTCACTTTGGCCGTAACTTAATATTATAATAACTTTTATTATAATATCCTTTTCTGGCACATATAGTGTTTTACTTTGTATATGTATTCCATTGTTTGACTATATAAGAGTACTGTATCAGTGTACAGTATCATTGTACTATGCTTAGATTCTTGGATGCTTCAGTGCTTGTTTTGACTCACTGAAATACATTGCTGGTTCCACATATGATTTTTTTCTGCATAAAAGTGAGAGGAGGGAAATATAGGGAGGAAAAATAGGGAAAGGATGGAAAAATATATTCCAGTTTTTCTGAACATGCTCACAGTTAGATATCAGAAAATCCTACATTAATGAAGATTTCTAGTGATGCTCTCGTGAAAGATACTTCAGTAGCTTGTATTGTTTTGTCACTGTGATTTATCGTAGGGTGTTTGAAGTGGCAGGTAGAACACAGTATGCTTTTTTTTTCCCTTAACATGTTGAGCATTAAAGTCTCCCTGTATAGTCTTCTGCAATCTCCCCCCTCAGTTTCAGAGTTTAAATTTAGATAAGAGAGGTTATTCTCTCTCTCTCTCTCTCGCTCTCTCTCTCTCTCGCTCTCTCTCTCTCTCTCTCGCTGGTAGCTAGGCAACCCAGTCCAGGCTATTGTGTAAGTGCTCCAGCAGGCTGTATCGCTCATGGGCTCATGTCTGAAGAGAAGTCAGAATTCTATACAGGCTTCAGTAAGAACATAGAAAAACGAAGAAAATGCACTACAGTGTTTAAAAAAAAAAAAAAAAAGTCCGAAAATAATCAGATTTCAACATGTTCCAGTTTCGTGATACAAACTGTGTGACTCACAAACAGTCATATTTACCCCTGCAGACTTTGTTGTTCTGCTGATTATAGCAGCATTAATGGATGAATAGATGACGTGTGGCAGTCTGGCAGTGAAGAGGCCCGACACTCTGGACACGTTCAGCTCAACAGGACATGTCAGCTACTATTGAGGGTGAACGATGCCTCTGCTAGGTTAGAGAGAGATTGTGAGAGTGAGACAGTGAGAGGAAGAGGAGAGCAGGTGGCTCCACTTTACAGTTTCTCAGTAGGAAAGAGTAATTAAAGCTTCAATCATCTCTGAGGCTAGGAATTCATTAACGAATTTGGAGAGCGCATAAGTTGTGCTGGGAAAAAAAAAAGTGCGCCCTCTTTACTGTGTACAACCATCATTTTCTACGTACAAATTAGATTTTGATTGATTTGCACATTAGTGTAACAAAAGAAGCCCATGGCTAATATTAAACTTGTGCATTTTTAGTAACTGCTATATTCTGAGCAGAATTGCAGAGGTTTTAGAAGCTATTGCGGGAATCCTGGATGAAAAGAGGGAATATACCCGCTAATTGAGACACCATGCGCACATACTCATTCAAATCTAGAGACACTTAGCGTAGCCAGCCGCCTACTGCCATCCACCACCCAAGGAACCTGGAGGAAAACCATGAGAACCTGGGAAAGCGTCATACTGATATAAAAACTAGGTCAGTCTACAACTAGGAGAGAGTCTAATGAGATGCCACGTTTACAAGTGTACAATATATTTGTGTAGAAAACTGCACTTAAACACACCTGTACTGTATATTATTTCTATTAGCATTAATTATTCAAAGTGAATTTTCATGAATCAGGCAGACTACACTTGTTATTATTAACATTGCAATATTTATTAAGTTACCAGTCAAGTAAATATAGAAGTAACAAGAATGTGTACCAGTGTGTATGTATTTGTCTTAAAACTAAAAGTAATTTAAATGTGATGCCTAGAGTCAACACATTAGTGAATCAGTAATGCAACTGTACGTGACAGACACTACAGTTCACATTGCGGCTGCTTTGTTCACAGATTTACAATAATTATTTTAACGTGTGAAATTGAAATTCTACCATTTCGCAGGGAAAATGTAATGATGGTACACTGTATGCCAGTAATGGTTTGGTGAAATTGAACTAAACTGCCAGTCTGTTTCCAGCCAGGGCTTCTTGATGGAAACACTAGGCAGTCATGGGCATCATGAGCACAAGTATGAGGAAGAGGGCAGAATGTGTTGCTCAGAGTATGTCATTCTGCCCTGTAATAGATGTATAAACAGGAATTTGAAAAGATGTAACGTATTATATAAATGCACATTTTAGTGTTTTCCCTGCTCTATCACACCCACTTCATTTCAGAAAAGTCTGTTAATTATCGGATTAGTTAAATCAGGTGTGCAGGGCAGACGGCTCTCTAGGAATGGAGTTAAGAACCACTGTGTTATATGCAATGGAAGAGCAGGTGACTAAATTAGATTTTCCTTTTTTTTTTTTTTTTTTTTGGTTTGTTTTTTAAATGAATATTCCCTGGGCAGACAGAGTAGCATTTTTAAGATCTTTAAAAACCTTTGGATCATCTTCAATAATAAGATATTGCCAATTAAGCTGGGGGCACACTACAGTACTTGACTTTAGACAGGTTTCAAACCCGTGTAAAGTACAGTACACTCCTAGTCTTTTCAGACATTTGAACGTTGTGTAGTGTGGGCCCAGCCTTGTTGTGCTTATTGGTGAAGATGTTATAAGGATGAGTTTAATATGAGGACTCGACAGTGTCTGGGGTGGTTACATTTTCATTGCTTAATCTACTGTATAAATATCCCTAAGCCAAATTCTGCTAAGGGGACCTCCTACCTGATCTCCTAATACATAGTGCTCCCACTACAGTAGTTAGTCAACCAGAATGTCTGTTATCCCTGTGCACACCGCCGCGGCAAATCGACAGTGGCCAATGTATTGAAAGCGGCCTTTCTCCCATATTAAAGAGCTTGCTCAGTCAGTGAATGAATAGATCAATACAGAATACAGAATGGTGTGTAAATAAACCATATTTATTGGACTTACAACATATAGTATAAACCAACACTTGTCTGTTCTATATTTTATATAATATTGATATATTTATGTATTTATCTTCACATGATGAACTTTGTGTTCCTTCTGCAACTTGAGCATAAGTCTTAACATAAGTATAGCAGCCTGTCAGGACATCCATCCATCCGTTAGAAATCGAGATATGCATAACATTACATCCTGATTACGGCGATTTCCTTTAACATAGCATGTTTGATCTTGAAGATCAGTGTATCTGCACGAGCTGCATCTCTCACAAGCCTGAATGCTGTTTTTGCATTATGATGGAATGATGCCATGTTATTATTGTAATTCTGTGCAGCACCTTGCTGTGCGTGCAGGCCGTGAACCGAAGAAAACCTTAATCTTAATTTATTTTAAGCTTACTCTACGCTGCATAACTAAACCTAGAGTGAGAGACAGACTATGTAGGTTTAGTCGTTGTCTTGTTTTAAAAGTATGCCTGGCTATGAGGCGTGCCATACTGTACATCTATAATGCCTGCACTGATTCCAGCTTGCGGTTGCTGCTGGAAAGCACATTTCGGTGCATGAAAATTCACGTGATCTTTTTACGAGCTGCGACCTAAACACCGGTGCCCGATGGCATTTATGAAATGTAATAAATAGTTGCGCCATAACAGTTCACCCTAGTTCACAATGTCTATGTAAGGCCAACAAGCTCCTGTATCTAGCAAGACGGACAGACAGACCAAAAGGCAACCACCCAGCTAGTGTAGGTTAGCAAGTGAGAGACATTTCTTCTGTTCTTTTTTTGTTGTGTCCTGAAGGACAATTAAGCTTCATTCTCTCGAAATGTGTCCACTGGTGATGGCATGCAGGAAAGGGCTTTTTTCAATTTCTTTTGCAGGGTCGTACACACTCAAAGTGCGTAGTGAGTTTATACAGTAGTAATGAACTGGATATGCTGTGCTCACTGGATAGTAAGTAAATAAATAAATAAATAAATAAATAAATAAATAAATAAATGTCCCGATAAACAATTCTTCAAATACAGTTCCTTTTTTTTTCTCTGACTTTATCAAATACAGTTAATTTTTTTTTTATCTTTGACTCCACTTAAACTGGAGACTCCTTCCATAAATGGTAAATAAATGTCCTAAAGGAACCCACCCACCCGCCACCCCCATCTACTATCAACTATTATATGTTCTTCCTTGGTAAATAACAACACAAGTTTTAATCTGTTAGTTATTAGTCTTTCATGATGTAGAGCGCTCACCATAGCCGTGCCTGTGAATTAGCTGTTACTATGGACACAGGAACATATTAGAGTGAGCACATTAATATGAATCTACTGTATGATTTGATTACCGCCGGCACTATCGCAAGAGCTTATCATTAATCAACACCTCTGACATCTTCCAATTCAGATTAGAGAATTGATCACCCCGAGATATAATACCTTTAAATGTTTCGTGCTGAACATCTTTAAGATGATTTGTTAGACTAGGTGTGATAACATAATGTATGAACAGGGCAAGGTTAACCACGAGGATATCACCACTGGTCAAATTCTTCACCTACAGAATAGCATGGGAGGGTCAACATACTACAGCTGCCTGGGCTATATACAGTATACTATGTATATATATATATGTTAGTAGGTCCTGCTGTAAACTGTTCTTTACTGACCTTTATAATGTGCGCATGTGTATGTGCATGTGGGTCTGATTCTGCTCACAGTACCCTCTCTAAACCCCTCCGTCCTCCCTACAGTCACCAAAAGCATGCGCGTGCACACACACACACACACACACACACACACACACACACACACACACACACACACACACATACACAGGCAGCTGTCACTGAGATTTCTCACTGAATCAGAGAAACTTCCCTCAAGCTCGACACACACACACACACACACACACACACACACACACACACACACACACACACACACAC